>JAGFZM010004981.1:13035-40758 GCA_017657215.1 Limnothrissa miodon | reverse complement strand
TGCGCCGCACCGAGGAGTCCCCGAAATCAATCCAACGATCCCCCCCCCCATTTGGTTCCCACTGTGCGTGATGGCAATGTTGCCATTCCACTTGCAACCCAAAGGGCCTGATCAAATCTGCTGCATTGATTTCAGGAGACAGTAGTGTGTTGCCATCAACAAACTGCCAAAGAACAAGATTATGTTTTTTTGTTGTTTGTTTGTGTATTTTTTTTTCTAAGCAACCATTGTAATACTGTTTTCATTAACAACCATACTATAAAAAAGTAATTGTTCCAGTTTTGTTTGTTTGTTTTTTTATTTTTGTGGACAACTAATTTTGTTTTAATGCACCCTGTGCTCCTGTAGCATGTCGGTGGCCCCAGCGTTATTTTTGTGGCTGATCATTTGTTTCCAGCCCAATTACAGTGTTTTTCCTGTCGAAGTATAGGCTCTAGAACCACATGTGTGTGCCCTTGCTTTGTGCTCGTCTCGCAAAAGACAGGTTGCCTTGGAGTTGTTACTCCAAGTGTCAAGTGTGTCTGTTGACTGTTGTGTGACTGTTATGTCTTTATTTTTATTATTATTATTATTATTTGTTGTAGTAGTAGTAGTAGTAACAATTGTAGTAGTAGTAGTAGTAGTAGTATTGCTACTACCTCTGCTATTTGTACAATTATTAAATTTATTGCATGTTGCATTTGGTTGCGTGTGAGTACTGTAACCTGCCTCTGTGTGTATTGTGTCCAGTGGGGTCCCTGAAGCATAATGCGACACTGCAGGAGCTCAGCCTGCCTGGCAACCATCTGAACAGCTACCAGGACGCCATGCAGCTGGGGGACCTCCTTAAGACCAACCACCGCCTCCGCTCTCTGGATCTCAGTAACAACCTCATAGCGGATGGGGGTAAGGGGAGGAAGGGGTGGAGGAGGTGGGGGAGGAAGGAAGGCACTCAAGGGCCACTGAGCTCATTGCAATCCTCATTGACTGTGCCTTATTGGTAGAGAGTGGACTGTTTGATGCAGAAGTGCAATGGCCACAGCTGGACCACAGTTGTAATAGTTCAGCTAGCAGCTACAGCTTGTAAAAGCTCTAATAGTTGGTGGATTGAACACATTCAATTGTAGTTGTTTTATGAACAGCTCTATAGGAGTTATGTGACATACCTAACATCCGTAAAGGTGCTCTATGAGATGGCCAGATGATTTTAGCGCAATTAAATTTTTATCTCAAATCTATGAAGGTAGATATGTTCCAAAATGCACGAGCGTGTAGATTCGATTTGAGGACTTGTAGAATATAATGTGAGAATGCGTAGAACAAATATTTGATCTTGTAAATGCCTATTTTCATATACGTGCGTGTTAAATTTGCAGTCACGGTGAAAAAAAACACGATTGCGTGAAAAAAAAAAAGTGTGAACTTGCAGATTGAAATTTTGACCTGTGGAAAATATTCACTCACACGGAGAAAAATATTAATAGATGTGTAGATTGATATTTGCATGAATAGAGTGACGTACATTCATAATGACAGATACAACTACAAATCAGCGACTGCAACTTCTCAAATGTGTCCCAGCAGATACAAATCTTGCGATGAGCATGTCGCACTCGTAGAGAGGGGGCTAAGGGGAGGGGTGGGGAGGGGTTGACTCAGTCAGAAAGGGGAGAATGGGGTAGGCTATGCCTAACGTGAAAAAGCTTAATGTAGCTTAATGTGCCAAAACAGCGGTCAATCATTACCAAATTTCTCATGAACATCTCTATTTAGGTCTTCTTTTACCTTTCCAAAGATCAAAACCGAAATCCCAATATTATAGATGATATATACGTTAAAGGGATAGTTCAGTTTTTAACACATTGAGCCCCTTTCACAGGTTGTCTAAAATGCAATAAAGTGGTTGACATCGAAATTTTGACGCTTGCTTCTGTCTCGGCTATTTGGGGAATGTAGAATCGCTTCTGCCTGCCTTCAAAATGGCTAGCAATGGGCATGTGTTGTTTCTATCCTTAAAACACTGGTTTTAAAAAAGTGCTACTCACCAAGTGGTTAGTGGTGCTCAATGATGTTCCAAAACATGTATCGTAGCGAAATAAAGCTTCCATCATGTTTGATTTGGCACTTTGTTTATATGAAGGAGCAAATAGACCCCTATGGGACTTACAAAATGGCAAATAAAACATGACAGAAACTGTATTTTGCTATGATACTTGGGTTGGAACATCAGCAAACGCCACTAATCACTCCATGAGTAGCACTTTTTTAAAACCAGTGTTTTAAGGATAGAAACAAAACATGCCCATTGCTAGCCATTTTAAAGGCAGGCAGAGGCGATTCTATATTTCCCAAATACCCGAGACAGGAGCAATCATCAAGATTTTGGTGTCAACCACTTTATTTCATTTTAGACAACCTGTGAAAGGGGCTCAATGTGTTAAAAACCGAACTATCCCTTTAAACGATTTCTTCTCCATTGGCTCCCATTACAATGAAAAATCTTAACGTAGCTTAAGCCTTAATGTACCAAAATAGCGATCAATCATCACCAAATTTCTCATGAACACGTATAGACATGATTAATTTCCCCTAGACAAATATTAAAACCGAAATCACAAGACTAAGGATAATGCCCGTTAAGCTCTTTCCTCTCCATAGGCGCCCATTAGGCTAAAATGAAAAAGCTTAATGGCGAATTTCACATGAACACGTATAGACATGCTAACTGTCACCTCTCTTTCGGTTTTAATATTTGGCTAGGGGAAAGTAAGCATTTCTAAACGTGTTCATGAGAAATTTGGTGATAATTGATCCCTATTTCTGTACAAATGGGCGCCTATGGAAAGCTTAACGGGTATTATCCTTAGTCTTGTGATTTCGGTTTTAATATTTGGCTAGGGGAAATAAAGCATGTCTATACGTGTTCATGAGAAATTTGGTGATGATTGATCGCTATTTTGGTACATTAAGGCTTAACCTACGTTAAGCTTTTTCACTGTAATGGGCGCCAATGGAGAGGAAATCGCTTAACATAGATATCATCTATAATATTGGGATTTCGGTTTTGATCTTTGGAGAGGTACAAGAAGGCCTAAATATAGATGTTCATGCGAAATTTGGTAATGATTGACCGCTGTTTTGGAATATTAAGCTACATTAAGCTTTTTCAAGTTACCTCATCCTCCCCTTTCTGACTGAGTCAACCCCCTCCCCCTTCCCCTTAGCCCCTCTCTACGAGTGCAAATCGGTTTTGCGACATGCTCATCGCAAGATTTGTAGCAAAAGTCAAGGCGCGCAGATTTGAATCTGCTGGGACATATTTGAGAAGTTGCAGTCGCTGATTTGTAGTTGTATCTGTCATTATGAATGTACATGTCACTCTATTCATGCAAATATCAATCTACACATCTATTAATAGATTTTCTCCTTGTGTGTGAATACTTTCCACAGGTGAAAATTTCAATCTGCAAGTTCACACAATTTTTTTCACGCACTCGTGTGTTTTTTTTCACCGTGACTGCAAATTTAACACGCACGTATATGAAAATAGGCATTTACAAGTTCAAATATTTGTTCTACGCATTCTCACATTATATTCTACAAGTCCTCAAATCGAATCTACACACTCGTGCATTTTGGAACATATCTACCTTCATACAAATCGTAGGCATCTCCCCTTGAGCTAGCTCTCTGCCCCCTGACTATGACAAAACCCAGTCTCGATATACAACACAGGGGCTACATACATACATACGACACATACACTTCACAAATGTCCCCTGGAGCTGCCCATACAGCATATGAGTATGTTTGTTCTATGGACAGGTCTGTAGTACATATGTGACATATATGAGTCATATGATTGTTCTATGGACAAGTAGTACATGTATAACATAAATGAGTCGTATGTTTGTTTTATGGACAGGTAGTACATACGTGACATATATGAGTCATATGTTTGTTCTGTAGACAGGTCTATAGTACCGATGTGACATATGAGTCATATGTTTGTTCTGTGGACAGGTCTAGAGGAGATTTGTGACGGGCTGGCATCTCAGCAATCAGGTCTAAGGTCTCTGGTGCTTGCCAACAACCAGATCACACACGCTGGCATGGTGCCTTTGGCAAATGTTTTGGTAAGTATTATGGACACACACACACACACATACATACACACTTAAAGAAATTCTGTCACTGTGTGACAGATTCAAGTATATTTTTTTATTATTTTGTCACATATATTTAGTTACTTGGTAAAAGTGAATTGTATGCTGTTGGGATTGTTATGCTACGTGTGTGTGTGTGTGTGTGTGTAGATGTGTGATGTGAGTGGGCTGTAAGTGAATGGTGGAGAACAGGCTGGTGACGTCATAAGATACAGAGGCTGTGTACTACTCCCATGTTTATGCTTGGATTAAACCTGACTCCATGCTTCATAAGGGAGCCCACAACAACTCTGTCTTTAGACAGTGCATGAAGTGGATCTTATGGTTGTCTCTCTCTGTCAGTGTACAGTAATCAGAGCATAGAGTAGTGCTAGAGTAGCGGCTTTGATCCCTAATAACACCCATTCCTGTTTCGTTGGCTCTGATTGTCAGCGTAAACTCTACCTTTCTGTCTCGGCGACGGTGGAGGCCAATGTTAAAGAAAATCAAAAGCTGACAAATTAAGGGCCTCTTCCCTTTTCACCTGAGGACCCTCAGCATATTCAAGGCGACTGCAGCCAGGCCAAAAATACAACACGGAATCTTCATTTAGACCTCTCCGATTGAGAAAGGAACACTTTGATTAAATAATAGTTATGTGTTTAGAGGGTTTTTCATGGCTCTGTCATTAAGAAGGAGAGTTAGACATCCCTGCGACCATAATGAATATAATTAGTCCAATGGCTGGTCGTGTCAAATATGACATAAGAAGACCTGTTATTAACCTTTTCTTTTTTCTTCTTGCTGGTTTTTGTTGTGGTTCTCTCTCTCTCTCTCTCTCTCTCTCTCTCTCCCTCCCTCTCCCTCACTCTCCCTCGCCTTCCGGGGTGCCTGAAAAGAGTTGACAAAGTGAGAATCCATTATCTGGTCAGGCGTAGAAGTGCTCTGATCAAATGAACACCAGTGAATTATATTATTTAACATAATAGCAATCAGTTAGACGAGCGAAAGACGGAGGTGACAGTGATGTTGGCTGAAAGGAAGGAGGGCGGCAGGCGCCGAGCCGCAATGGGAGAGAAAATCCACTTCAGTCCAACAGAAGAAATAATAAACCAATGAAAGTCCTTCGCTGTTGGTTATTAGAGGCGCATAATTCAGTAATTAGGCATTAAACAAACAAAGAAACAAACCTGGCAACGCACGCGTCACACATGTTAGTGTTCATGTTGGCTAGGGGCTCATTTGGCCCACCCTCAGTGTGTTTGGTCAGGAAAGAGAGAGAAAGAGAGGGAGAGAGAGGATGATGAGGCTGACGAACAGGAGCGTTGCCACGTCGGTTACGCAACAGTGCTGTTCCCCGACGTCCTGCTGCCATTTCCTGCTCTCTGGGCCTGTTAATAAGGCTGTGGGCTTGATGCCTTGGACTCTGGTGGGTCCTCTTTGTGTCATGCTGTGGTGGGCCGTCGTATGTCGAGTGGGACGTGGGGCGTGGGCACGTAGAACAGGCCTCGTCAGTTTATCACTGTATGATGTGTTCACCTCACGCTAGAGTACAGTCATCTCAAGCAACTCTCAAGATGGTTCTTTGTGTGTGTGTTGGGGATGGGTATTGCCAAAGTGTGTGTGTGTGTGTGTGTGTGCGTGTGTGTGTGTGTGTGTGTGCTTACAGATAGATAGATAGATAGGTAGATAGATAGATATAGATATATCTATAGAGCTATGTGTGTTGGTGTGTATGTGTGCAAATATACCAGTGTGGGTGGTGTGGTGTGTGTAAGTGAACAGTAAACAATACCATTCTTACATTGCATTTTTTTTGTCTGGTATTTCAGCCTGGTTTAAAGACACTTGAAAGTTTAAAATTGGACCAAAATCAATTGCAGAATGAGGGCATCCACATCCTGAAGGAAGCTTTAATGAGGAACCGGTCCATAGTCGCCCTGAACCTAGCAGACACACACATCACCTGTGAAGGTTTGGGATCTTTGTTGTTGTTTATTTATTTATTTATTTATTTATTTTTTGACCCGTTAAAATGAATAAATTTATACCAAATTGCCCTTGTTATTAAATTATGCATGCCATTTAAAGTACAGTCCTTATTCTCATAGTAAAATACTATGAACTACTATAACAATGCTAGATAATGTGGCACGCACACACACACACACACACACACACACAGCAAAGTAATATTTGCAGAGTATGTGTCAGTTCAAATTTGTCCCAGTCTGTGTGTCACTGACATGCTTTTTATTTGTTATGTCTCTAAATGAAGGTGCAGTGGCCCTGGCTGAGTTTGTTGTGGAGAGTCCTCAGATCCGTTGTCTGGATGTGTGTAGGAACCACATCCTCTGTGGCGGCCTGATGGCCATTTCTCTGGCCTTGAGAATCAACCGCTCGCTGATCACCCTGGACCTGGACCTCACAACAAAGCCTGAAAAGGTCAGTGTTATATCAGCTGTTTCCTTTTACCCTTCCCTCGGCCACAGTCCTGGCTGACTTTTTGATCCTTATCGGATGTTCTATCTGCCGATTTGTGATTTGTTTTAGACCTTTGAGGTTAGACTTGTCAAAGATCTTATCTGAGGCTAATCTGGTATGCCTCCATTTCACTGTTTTCATTCATTCATCTTCATCATCATCAGTTGTTCTGTATTAGGGCAACTTGACTGGGCTTTAAACCCACTATGTGTAAGTTTTATTTTTTTCGTATGAGAATTTCATACGAAAGTTTTATTTTTTTCGTATGAGAATTTCTCCCATCTATCGGCGAAGTGGTATACTGCACACGTTTGAATAAAATGTATTAGCCCTTCCCTTCCCACGGTCCTCATTTCCCATGGTCGTCATTTTGAAAATGGTGGCGCAAAATGGATATTCTCATTTGGTACCCAGCCACATCTATGTATAAATGGAAATTACCATGTTTACGGGAACACTACAATTTATTCATGGAAGTAATTACCATCGTTTTACATTATATTTTTAAAATAAAAAGTGTATTTTTAATAAAAGACGAAGATAAATAGAAGATAAATCCTACACATAGTGGCTTTAAGGTCTTTTTCAGCAGTGCCCTGATAGACTATAACAACCATAAAAAAGTGACAGTGAATAACAGTGAATAAGAGTACATGTGACATTAAAGACAAGTGTAAAAAAAAAAAAAAACTCTAAATAATAATAATACATAATTATGATAAAATTGATAAAATGACGCTACAAAAGACCTACATATCATCAAGGCCTTAAATCTGTCTACTGTCACACAATGCTCTGTATTTAATACTTCCCGTCTTTTGTTCCATTTTGTTGCAAAGAACTTAAACACTATTTTACCAACCTCAGATTCAACTCAAGAAGTGATGGGTATATGAAACCCTATAAGCGTGTATTATTACGATTATGTTTCATTTAGACAGGGTAAGACATTTTCCCTGCAATGAGGGTGCATGGGTCCATACTCAAGTCAAGTCAAGTCAGTTTTATTTGTCAATTTCTTCACATGTACTTGACATACAAAAAATTGAAATTACGTTTCACACTCGTCCCATGCGTAGACCTTGACAACAATAAAGTGCAGATGCACAACAAGAAAAACAATTTAAACAATAAGGTACTGTTAAGTAAAAAAAGTGCAAGTATGCTTAAGGCATTATACTTAGGTAACACACAGTATATATAAGACAAGACATAATATAAAGTAAGTGTTCTAGCAATGTTGTTTTGTTGTCTTAGTGCAACACAAGATTTTAGCAGCAGTAGTATTAAATATAAATAGTGGTAAAAAGTGGTATAAATAGTGGTAAGAAGAATACTATAATATATAGCAGCAGGTGTGTGCAATTTGCAATGCACTCAAGGATTGATATTGGATTTGATATCATAAAAAAATTATCATTCTATTCCTTTTATAAAAACAAGACCTGAAAAAAAAAAACAATCCTGTCCAAAGCCCCTTGCTTAACCTCCATCCTCTTTGGGAATGTTACAGTGATGGTGGTGATGGTGGTTAGCCTCATGCTTAAACTTTACCTTCTTTGGGAATGCGACAGTGATGATGTTGATGGTTTTCTTCTATAGATTATAATTGGTTTCTCCTTTCAAGAGTTCAAAATCACATGCAAGACACACAGACAGATAGACATACGTGCATAATAACGCACACACATACACACACACAGACACACACACACACTCAAATGTATCAGCACACTCCAATGCAGCTGGAGCATCTAACACATCAGCAGCCTACTTCCCCTGTGTGTGTTTTCGTCTTGAATTATTTGCAACATCGTGAAGGGCCTGGGGAAAATGATGCCACAACTTTAAAACATGCCCCGACAGGATTGGGGGAAAAATAATAATAATAATAATAATAATTAAGCACACTTGCCATCTGTTTGTCATGATGTTATCTTGCACTCTTATTTGCATATTAAAGAATTAATTAGAAACGCAGAGTAAAGTCATTCTCGCTTTAAAACAAACTCTCATGCTCGTTCTCGTTTAGTAGCACAAAACTTTATTTTCTTTGTTGTATAATTGTATATAGGTATAATTGTTTTGTCACATTCTGTCTGCTGTCAATCCATCTGCCTGACACTTTCTCGTACACATTCATTTATAGACATAGGACCACACACAGCTCGCCCAGCCTATATATTACTCAAACAGGGACTGGCAGGTTAAATGTCACTCCTGAGAAAGTTATAGCAACTAACATTTAACACATTTGAATACGGAGCATACGGTTGCCAGCTGAAAGACGGCCCCGGCACGGATTTGGGCCAGATTCGGGCCAGATTTGGATTGTCGCGGCGCACGCATGTCACTATCGGGACCAGTGTTTTAGCCCAGATTTGCAGGCACAGCTGGGAATTGTCTGGGCTGCCTGTAACGCGGTGCGGAGGAGTGACAATTGTATTAAAAAGCAAATCTTTCCATCAGAAGACGGCGGGTGGCCAGATCAAGGCTACTGATTCAGTCGCACTGAATTCCCTAAGCTGAGGGAAAGTACAATTTCATTTTTCAAAAGAAAAGGCTCCCTCTTTCTCTGTGTGTGTGTGTGTGTGTGTGTGTGTGTGTTTGTGCAGTGCAATTTCACATGCGCATATTTAAAAGGGAAAAAGGTGGCAAAGAGGAAATGTAGGTCTTTGTTTACAGCTTCTGCTTGAGCATGTCTTTTTCTCCTCTGCTCTGTTTGATCATTGGCCTGTTTTTGCCGTTAATTATTAAATATTTACCCCATTCAAATATTTATGGTCTGAGCCTCTCTCAACGCAGCACTCACAGGGCAGCTCATTTAGCCGTCTTAACATGGTACTGCGTGGCTGTGTGTGTGTGTGTGTGTGTGTTGGGGTCGGGGGGGGGTCGGGGGGGGGGGTGGGGGAGTGTGTGTTTACAGTCCGCTTCCTATCCCTGGGACATTGCTGTTTGACACTTGAGCAAATGTTAAGCTCTCACACACATCTGATTGATGTTATGGTCAAGTGTTTTTATTGGTTTACTGTTGTTTTGCAAGTCAAATACTGTTTGAAAAAAAAAAAACAACAACCAGCTTCAAAACCACTCCTAGTAAATGAGCTTGCACATATGACCCTGCTCTGCTCAAGTAAACACATGTTGTGGTTACGTTATACGTTATGGTTGTAGTTGTAAGTTATGGATACTTACTGTAGCAGATGCTTTTTTTCCAACGTTTGATTTTTTTTTTATTATGTTTTATGTTATTTTTTACGAACCTATATCAATAATATGAAGTTAAACACTGCTCGGATATACATAAGAGTTGACACCAATTACAGTACAAGCAATGCAACAGCTTTTGCTGTTTATGAAATGTAAAAAAAATGGAAAAATATGGAAAAGTTGTGGAAACGGTTAAAAATA
Organism: Limnothrissa miodon; assembly: GCA_017657215.1. NCBI lineage: Eukaryota > Metazoa > Chordata > Actinopteri > Clupeiformes > Clupeidae > Limnothrissa > Limnothrissa miodon. Next base: position 30,739 of record JAGFZM010004981.1, on the reverse strand, counting down.
TGGATCTCATTACGGGTGTAATGTCAGATTGTTTTTTTTGTTGTTGGTTAATCAGAGCCTTCACAAAGGCGTCAGGTAGGTGGCAGATGCTGGCATGACATGGCATAGATGGGGCGAGGAGGAGGAGGAAGAGGGTGATGAGGGGGGCAAGAGAGAGAGTGAGTGAGGGATGAAGGTGGTCTGGGGGGACGTCTGTGAGTGGAACGGAGGGATGTTTTGGAGGGGCCGTGATGCGGGCAGCGCTGGAGTGGTTTGTCATGGTGTCTGAGTCCTGGATGTCAGGGGCTGACCAAGCGTGCACGCCGCTCACTCATGGGACCGCTGACAGATCATCACAGCCTGAGCCGGTCCAGGCACCAGTGCCACACACGCGCACACACACACACACACACACACACACACACAACAAATATGCAAAACTGTCTCTCTCATAGTCTCTCTTTTTTCTCTCTCTCTCTCACTCTCTCTCTCTCTCTCTCTCACACACACACACACATATTCATACATGCATTCTAAAGCATACTTGTGCAAATAAACACACACACACATGGAGAGAGACAAAGAGAGAGAGAGAGAGAGAGGTAACTAGGATTCCTTCTCCCCATCCCTGTATGGGTATGAGAAAACAAGCAAAGGTGTTACTTGGTGGCAACCGTAGTAGCAGGGTTAGTGTAGAGTCTCTACTCCCATTTTCCATATCCCAGTGACCACCAGTACAACCTACACAGACAAACGCACAGACACACACAGAGAGAGAGTGTCTCAGGGACCACCACTAGAGCCTACACAGACCGACATCTCTACCAACAGAGAGAGACAGAGGGAGAGATTGAAAAAGGGAGAGAGAGGGAGAGCGTGAGTGTGTGAGTCGATGTGGGAGTGAGTGTCTTATTCTCTCACTGATCTGGCCTTTCTGCACTCCTATAAGAGGTGGACCATAGACAAAACAAATAATAACACACAAACACACACAGACACAGCAGAGGTAGACCAATAAACCAATGAGATGCTCAACATCCATCTGTTCCCTGCTGAAGAAGCACAGTGTACAGTGCTACACCTAGTGTGGAAGAGTTTGGAGGATTTTTAATAAGAAGATATCATATTAGCCTGCACACACACACACACACACACACAAACTCGTGTCATTCCAGGGTGTTTTTGCTCAGTCAAACAAATTTATTTAAATCTTTAAACTCTCACATCTTTTAGTCCCATTACTGCAGCGTCGTGAAAAAGATATTCTAGACTTCTCTCTTCTCATCTCTCCTCGTCTTTTCTCCCTTCTCCTCACTTTTCATCCTCTCATCTTTTCTTCTCTCCTTTTTTCTATTCCCTCTTTTCTTATATCCCCTCTTACATGCAATCTCACTTTCTTCTATCTCTTCTCTCTCTTTTCTATCTCTTCCCCCATTCCTCTCGCTCTCTCTCTCTGTCTGCTGGTGTATTTCTGGGTAAAACAGGCATGTTTGCCAGCTGTGTAATTTTACTGCGGTGCTCATTTGCATATTAAGGCATTAATTAGGCCCTGTGAGCGTGCGTGTAGGGAGAGTGTAATCATCGGACGTCTGCTCGTCGGGGGAACGTGGCGCTGCTCTGTTTGGCTCCTGCGGTGGAAGGGCCACAGGGAGCAAGCGCCCGTCTCAGGGTGCACGTGTTGACCATGCGGCGCACACTTGTCGGCTTTGTGTTTTTCGCAGCTCCAGGGGTGCGCATGTTTGTGTGTGTGTGTGCTGTGCTGTGCTGTGGTTATGCGTGTGGGGGTGGTGCTCTGTGGTTGTGGCACGCTACTTTTTTTTTCTCTCTGCCCTCTTTGATGCGTCATACTTGATCTGTCTTCCTGTCATTTTACAGTTTTTTTTCACAATTGCTGAAACACTAAACACAATACTCAAATGTATACTCAAAAATTCTCAAATGTCTGAACATATGAATAGAATTTTTCAGTTTTTTACTTTTATATATCTAGGTGTATTCAACAGAACTTTTTTTACCCTTTTTTGTGAAACTCTAAACAAAAGAATTGTACAATAAAGTATATACTAATATATACTTATATATACTTATACTAATCTGCCCTGAACACAATGTTTACACTATATGCTCAGCACCAAACACTGCTTCTATCATTGTTTGTGCAAGTGCATACTTTTATGCCCATCTTCATATTTATACTATAAATCTATATAATATGTTCTGCCCTGAACACTGTCTTCCATTGTCTGTATAAGTACATGTTTACATACTTAAATATGTACAAAGCACTGCATAAAGTATACTAATAGTACAGGTTTAGGATTTCTCCTGCTTTGTGAATGCTATAAATCCATTAGTTGGTTTTGAGCTGTGAAAAGAGTTTTGAGCTGATTGTTAAGTTTAATAAACGAAAATGTAGCTTGGGTTAAATTGGGTTTTGAGTTCCCATTTTTGCAGAAAAAACGTTGATAGATAAACTAGTATAGCTCCACTTTTGAGGTGGGATGTAATGATTCTATGTGAATAAACGGACCCTTTTTCTGCCTCCAGGGGGTAAAAAAAGAGTGAGAACGAGTGGTTTGCAGAGGGGAGGAGTACTCTGTTTAAGCCCAAAGGTTTCTTAGGCTTGGGCTTTGAAATGCTGCCTCTCCCAGGGTAGTTTGTTGGGCTGCGTTTCTACACTAAACACATCCCAGCTGGAATGGAAAATGAGAAACTTGCTAGTGCATTAAAAACCTGTGAAATCCTCCAAATGCTAAGGGTTGTTTTAATGTTGCAAATGATGAACCATATATTGCAATGTTGATACTATACTACAGGCACACATAAACAAGATATATATATATATATATATATACAGAGAGAGAGAGAGAGAGATTATTTTCAATAGATAAATAGATTTTTATTGCAGAACTTTTAACCACTCATGTCAACCACTTTATTGCATTTTAGACAACCGGTGAAAGGGGCTTAATGTGTTAAAAACCGAACTATCCCTTTAATATGCATATTTCAGAGGCTAATTTGCCTCTAATTTACTATTGCTTGTAAGTCACTTGGCATGACCTCGGTGGCCAGACAGACGTCCCAGCGGCAGCCGAGCAATATCCGCCAGGCTCATCTGAATATCATGAGGCCCTTGAGCCGTCTATCAGGAACGGCTCATCCACACAGAACCTTTGCGCATTCCTGTCCCAGAAATAAGACACTCTGGGCCTGTGTGACTCCTGCCACTGCCTCCTCCACGGCTGCTATACTAATGCTAACACTAACACAAACACTAACGCTGAGACAAATGCTAATAGTAACACTAACGTTGTCGCTAATGCTGACAATAAGACTAATGTTATTGCATATACTAACAATAACACTAATGTTATTGCTAATACTAATGCTAAAACTAAACCTCTTCCACTGCCGCTGCTGCTGAAGACCCTGCTGTGAATATTGATGTTTTATTAAGTCTTCATTTACAGCAGTGGACACACCAGACCATATCTTTCTCTTTCTTGTTCTCTCTCTCCATTTCACACATACATAGTAACAGTGCGTGACCGACTTGAGGTGAACACAGTCACCAGGTTTGGGTAGAACTGCGCCAGCTTTGGACCAGATCAGGGCCAAAGGGAGGAGAGACCAGTAGAGTGGCTCAGCTACTGTGTGGGACAGGTGCCAAGGAGGACTTTGGGTAGAGGCACCCTGGATAATGCAGTGTAGAGCTGGAAATCTTTGCCCAAACCCGACTGGGCCCAACCCAATTTTTATCATTTTACTTGGGCCCGGGTCGGGCTTGGGTTTGCGCTATGCCTTTCACGGTAAATTAGCGGTCAGGTGATGCATTTCGACCAGCGCGATGGATGCAAAAATGGATGCTGATGAGGTGAAGCGGAGGATAGAGTGTGGCGTTTATCCTACATTTTGGTTGAGCCAGCCACAAATGCAAGGTCTTTTAAGTCTTAAAAATGTTTAAGTCTTAAAAATGAATGAATAATGTTAAAATGTACCCCCCTAATGACCCTAATGATTCTTGACAAAATGAGGAAGAGTCGTGTGTGTGTGTGCATATTTGAATAATTTCGGGCTATAAACGGGTTCAAGCTTTAAAAAGCTATCAGTCAAAATGTACTTGTCGGGTTCGGGGACGAATTTTGTCGGGCTCGGGCCATGTTGGGCCTAACTTTTAAGACCCGTTTCCAGCTCTAATGCAGTATGCCAAGTGGAAGGTATATATGCACAGACACACACAGACACACACACCCACACAGTTAAAGGGTCAAATGCTTGATATGATGAAAAGGAACTGATGCAAGACAATTTTTAACAAACACTTCAATTAGATGTCGGAATCTCTACTGTATTTAATGCAAGAGTGTAAATGCAATTCAGTAATAGTTTGTGTGTGTGTGTGTGTGTGTGTGTGTGTGTGTGTGTGTGTGTGTGTCTAAAGCAGTCGGATCCTTCACCTCTCCTTGTGGTCATATGGCAACTCTTTAAACGACCACAAAACAATCAATAGCACGTCTTTGTGCATCTCTTTAACACACAAACACACACACACATACACACACATACTGTATAAAGCAATAATAGATATGGAGATTTAATTGTGTTATGCTGGCCTCATCTCTTCACACTGGCGTTGAGTGTGTGTTGTCTTTGCTAATGTGTTTAGGGGCTGTTTGGGGACACAGCTTTGTGTTTGCATTTGTCTGAAAGTGGCTGTTGTCAAGGAGGGCAGGTGGTGTGGAGTGTGTGTGTGTGTGTGTGTGTATGTGTGACCTTTAAACTTCCTGTAAGTCGCAGTAGGACGGATCTTGAGCATATGTCCAAGTAGGGCACGCTTGGACTCCCTCCTCGACCTGTGTCTGTGCCATCAGAGAATGTTAGCTCCACTTACACACAACTGTGTGTGTGTGTCTGTGCCATCAGATAATTTTAGCTCCACTTGCATACAACTGTGCATATGTGTCTGTGGCATCAGAGAATTTAAGCTCCTCTTACACAGTTGTGTGTGTGTGTGTATGGTGTGTGTGTACAAGATGTGTGTGTGTGTGTGTGTGTGTACAAGATGTGTATGTGTGTGTGTGTGTCTGCGTGCCAACACAGAATACATGCGGCACTTACCACCTATGCACAACCGTGTGTCTGTGTGTGTGTGTGTGTGTGTTTTGTGCCATGAGACAATGTTTGCTACACTTACACGTAATTGTGTGTGTGTGTGCGCGCCAGTGGTTTAACTTTTCCTCAGTCTCTCTCTCTCTCTCTCTACATCTCTCTTCATCTCTCTCTCTACATCTCTCTCTCTCTCCCTCTCTCTCTCTCTCCCTCTCTCTCTCTCTCTAAGGCCTGCAAGCAGTGTCTGTGTTTCCCTCCCGCCCGTATAGCCCGTGCCCTCCAGGGCCCCTGTGAGAGTGGCCGGCTGGGGTGGCATCAGCGGTGGCAGCAGTGGTGGTGGTAGTGATGGTGGTGGTAGTGATGGAGGACATGGGCAGGAGTGGGACGCAGAGGCAGTGCCCACCACCCCACCACCCCTCCCCTCCACCCCTCGTCCCCCCTGTCACACTGGTCCTGTCTGCCCGGGCACCATGGAGGGGAGATAATTGGATTTGTTGTCACCTCCAGTGGCTGCCAGGAGCAGCCGTCTGCTTGGGTTAGCGATGAAGACATCAGCGTGACAGGGGAGCCTGCGAGAGGAGCGAGGATCAGCTGGTGTCACGGGCACCACTAATAAAGTGCCGGCCGGGGCCGCCATGTCCAAGTGGACAGGCTGAGGCCAGCTGTTCGCCTGCACCAACACACACACACAAGCGCGCACACACAAACACCAATCCCCCATCCTGGCCTGAGGTCTGGCCTGAGATGTGTTGGAAGAGAGGAGTTGGGGAGTTGGGTGTGTTTGTGTGTGTGTGTGTGTGTTCATGGGGGGATGAGGAGGGCAGCTGGCAGAAGGGGGGCCATCCTGCAGCCAAGCCCCCCCTCTACACACACACTCCTCAAACGCTTTGCCCTGGAGAAGTTGCTGGAAAAGGTCACAAGCATGACCTCTCGCGCGACCTCTAGTCTAGGACTGGGCAAACTCTCGAGTGCCGCAAACTCTTGAGTTGCAGATGCTCGGCACCCTCATTGCCGTTGCCGTGACGCCAGGGCACGGTGCCACCGTGGCAATGGAGACGAGCGGTGCGGACACGTCGCCATGGCACCTGTTTGGCGTCAGGGCGTGATGAGGACGGGTGTGCTAGGGTGTGGACCCCAGAGGTAATCAGTAATTAAGTGTGAGATGATCCATCATCACAGCCCTGGCCGTGAACTCACCAGCAGTGTGTGTGTGTGTGTGTGTGTGTGTGTGTGTGTGTGTGTGTCCGCGATGCCCTTTAGTGACTCAGTCTGTCCCTAATGTCCTCTCTTCACTCCACATCTTTTATTTAACTGACTTACAAATAAAACCAGAAATTCAGTCGTTAATAAATTCAGTTAAATCAATTTAAATAATGCTGTTGACAAACAATGATGTTTCCTCATAAACCAAAAACTATGCAGTACACATGATGGCGTGCGTGCACTCAACTTTTTACAATCCACTGTAGAGACAGACTTTTAATCTGATGCTCTGATGCCAAACTGACAAACATGAATGAAGTCTCCTAGTGTCTAAATCAGTAGGAGGCTGGGATAGCACTGAATAGCAGCGCTGTTGTATGACGCCTACCTGCCAGATGGGTACAGTACCTGACTGAAGCGTCTTAAACTACTTCATGTCGTACCAAACACAAAGCTGTCACCAACTTAGAGACATGCACTCATGGTTGATCTCCTACCTGAGATTTGACTTCCCCTGATTCATTTTAGCTTCATGGGGGCCATTACAGATATTGTGTATGATTCCACTTGCATAATGTGATAATGTAAAATTCTCTCTTTTTGTGGGTTGCTATTTGTAGTTAGTTTGCTTATCATTCACAGTAATTGTTGCAGAATCAGAAACGCTACTGATGCAGCTGTTTAGACTAATGTGAAAATAGGTTTAGTCTGATATTTTTGTTATTATTGTTTAAATGTGTGCAGCGATCTGTGTTGCCACTTCTGTTGATTTTTAATGACTGCTAATTTAGTCACTGCAGCATTTATTTTATAGTCTTAATGGAAAACTTTACCCATGCAGCCAATGGCAGCTATCTATCAGACCAGTAACACTAAGCAGTCGTGGTAGCCTGGGACAACAACTTTAATGGTGACTGGAACGTAATGGACCCAACGATAAGTGGCCATGTATACAGTAGTTAGTAATTTTCAGGAAGGGACGCTGTGATATGCCTGCTTTGGCTATAGGCTCTGTTTTGGAACAAGTGAACGAGCGAGCGAGTGTGAAAGAGATGGAGAGCGAGGAAACAAGTGAGGGAGGGAGGGAGGGAGCCACACTGTCAGTAATTGGGGGATGGGGGGTGGATGTGGATTGTGCTGGCCCAGACATCCCCAATCCCCAGGGATCAATTACAGAAATACTCATTCAGCCTTTCCTATTCAAATGAACACCTGAAGAGCAGGGGCCCGGCACTTTTTAAAAGCTCGAGGTATTACAGGATAAACGCTGGCCCAATAAAGACCTCATCAGACGCAATTTGTATGCATTTAAGCCGACAGCCAAGACCCCCTTTTTCCCTTTTTTCCCACTGTTGTAGTTGCTTGGCAGCTATTTTTATCTGTGCTATTTGAAAGCATCGGTGACCTACTACGCGCCCGTGTGCAGATTTCCATCCCCTGGACTTCGAGGTAAGTAATGGCTGCCTCGGAGGGAAACACAGTGGCACTTGCATACAGGGCTGACCGATGCCCCAGTAAGGGACCAGTTTGAATACTCCACATAGTTAGGAAATGCACCAATCCCACTGGAATCACTCTGTGTGCTGCTGAACTACCCAATGGAAGGGGACACTGTTTTGGCCTTTCTTGATCAATCTGTAGAGAGTTCCCACTGACTGTGGAGGTTCAAAATGTAGCCTACTTCCATCTGCACCTAAAGTTTTGTGAGTGTGTGTACGTGTGTGTGTGTGATTGCGGTCATCAAATGATTTTTTTAATTTGTGTGTGTGTGTGTAAGAGAGAATGCCCCCGGTCAGTAGTGACTTCACTGCCCATATCCCCCTATTCTGGGGTTAACAGGCCAAAAAAGAGGCTTTCTATTGTGAACCTGTCGCAAAAGAGTACTGCTTCACCAGAACTTAATTACTGAGGTGTGTTCTTCTCTTTTTCTCTCTTCCAACCTCTCTCTCCATCTCTTTTTAATGGATGACTCATTAGTGTCATTTGCCATAAAAGCAGCTCTGGAGCTTTGGAGAGGAGGTAAGAGAAGAGCTGAATAGAGAAAAGGAGAGGTGGATCTTAGAGAGGAGAAGACAGGAGAGCTGAATAGAGAAGAAGAGCAGAGGTGAGAGGAGAGCTGAAAAGAGGAGAGGTGGAGCTTTGAGAGGAGAGCTGAATAGAGGAGAGGGGGTGAGAGGAGAGCTGAAGAGAGGAAGTGAGAGGAGAGCGGAGGAGAGGAGGTGACAGGAGAGCTGAAGAGAGGAGAGGTGGAGCTTAGAGAGGAGATGACAGGAGAGCTGAATGGAGGAGAGGAGGTGAGAGAAGAGATAAGGAGGGAGAAGGGGGAACTTTGGAGAGGAGAAGAGAGATGTGACTAATGGAGTGTAGTTTGTCTGCATGGGGTAAATGTAAAGTTTGGAGCAGGGCTCGTCAAAGGGGTTGGTGAAGGGGTTAGTTTTATGCAATGTTTTACTGCCGGTCTTTGCCTTATAGATCTAGGTCTACGGTGCATGTAGGGATGGGGAAAGGAGTGGATGTAGGGGTTAGTTTTAAGGGTTGGTATGCAGTAGGTCTTTGCCTTATAGGTCTGGGTATGAGGACCATGTAGGGTGAAAGGAGTGGGAGTAGGGGTTGGTATAGGCCTTTACCTTATAGGTCTGTGTGTATGAAGCATGTAGGGGTGGGAAAAGGAGTAAGTGTAGAGGTTAAGCTGGATTTATACTTCTGCGTCACGCCGACGCAGACTTTCGCCGACACTACGCAGACCTTCGCCGACACTTCACAGACACCTTACGTGCGCATGAAAGAAATCCTGACTACGCATCAAAGTGTCGCCGACACGGTACGCAGATCGACGCAGACGTCATGGATTGTGATTGGTCCGCTTTATATCATTTCTGGTTCTCCGCCTTTCCAGTGTGTTGTGTGTACAACACCGGCAAGACCGACACAGTTCTTACAATGTTAACTACAATGTTAACTACATTGCATAGATTCGTATTTGTCATACATACACTACGTGAAATCTTGACCAAATGTCTTGTTCCGCTTCATCTGTATCAGAATCATTTGCTGTTCAATATCGATCAGCTCCAACTCCAAAAGTATTCCCTCTCGCTCGGTTGCCATGGTTCACTCACAGCAGTCTCCACAGACCGCGACCGGCATACCACAGCACACACACAAAGGACCCTTTCTAAACTCGACAACCCCCTAGCGTTGTAGTGGTGATCTGCCACGCGGAGCAATTACGCGGACGCAGAGGTATAAATCGACCACGGAAGTATAAATCAAAAATGTCGGCGAAGGTGTCTGCGACGGGGTCTGCGTCGGCGCAACGCAGAAGTATAAATCCAGCTTTAGTTTTAGGGTTTGGTATAGTTGTCTGCCCTATAGGTCTGGGTGTATGAAGCATAAAGCGGTGGGTATAGGGGTTTATACAGGTCTTTCCCTATACGAAGTATAGGTACGAAGCACAAGGCTGGCGGTTCAGTGCATCAAGATGTGGCTGACACATCTACAGTAGCTAAACTAGCTGCAACTAAAGCAGCACCATTTCTGGCAAGGTACTGGCTCGTTAAAATTCATTCTCGACACTCTATCCGACTATATGAAGACCTCGGGATACTTCGGTTTGGATATAGGGACCCTCTACTCATTACCACGTAAGTGTAATGTTGTTTGGAACTGTAGAAGAGGTATAAATAGCGTTTTGTAGCCACGGGAATGACATGCCCTGGTTACGTCCAGGCTAACGAGTTTGGGCTCAAAATGGTAAAATGCAACTTTCTCAAAACACATCCGAATGACGTGATTTTGATGCCAACTCAATGTATATACTCCCAATCATCCGTAAATTGGCCTAAATTGTATTTTACTCCGGAGAATCCCTTTAAGATATTTGGGGAGGTATCCGTCAGCCCTCAGACAACAAATTTAAGAGGGTGTGCATGTCTGTGAGTGGCAGGCTTGCATGACTGGATTGACGCAGTAGGACGAGCATAAATTGACCTGTGCTCTCCTCACAGGGATCTTAAACAGCACTATGAGGAAACCAAAAGGTAACGGGATGGGACTACAGTCAGCACTTAAGGCACCAATGCCTGAAGAACATAGTTAAAGAGAATGACTGAAGATTATTAAAATGAAAAGGACCACACTTACTGTAAAATAAGTGTGCATAATGACTATCAATGAAAAAATAAATGAATGCACAGCCAAGTGCACAAACTATCTAGTATGAGAAATAAATGTTTATTAAACCAGAGCATTCGTTTAAGTTGTATGTAATAGTTATTTTGTGTAATTTAGTCTAACTGTTCAACACAGAAATAAATGCTTTTATTTTTTATTATGTTTTTTGGTTGGTTTATGCATTAGGTTGTGTGTGGTAGGCTTTATATTTTTATTTATTTAGTAGTTAGTTCACTATAAGTGATTAGTTTACTTCAACTGTTCAACAGAGAAAGGTCAGAAGGGACAGAGAGGATGTAGATGTATAAATACATTGCCAAATAGCCATGCCAATCATAGAATAGAAATTAATAATGGTATAAACACTAATTTTAGTGTGCTATTAAAAAATATCTCTCCCTGTTATATACTAACACTCAATGACACACACACACACACCACTCAAACTCTGCAGTTTCTTTTTTTTTCCTTTTTCTTTTCCCACTTTGTTTCTGTGCCTTTTCCTCACTTGTTCTTCCTGTTTCACACCATCTCACCCCGCCCCTCCCCTCCAATCAAAGAGAATTGCATTACAGCGCCGTGCTGCTATTGTCCTACCTGAAAAAGGGAGAGCAACGAGCTTTTCTCTTTATTTGAAATGACTGACTTTCTGCTGCTTCTGTTTTTCTTCTATTCAAATGGGACTCTCTAGTGCACGAGTAAAGGTCCTCCTTTTTATGCCCACTGTCCCTCCTTCGATTCCTGCAATTTAGTCTTTTTCAAAACACAAAGATGAGAGACTTTGTGCATGTCAATTACAAGCCGTTCCCTCAGTGATTCAGCTCCAAATGTGGCTTATTTTCAGCGGTTAGCAGGCAGATGTATTTTCGCCAGTGCAAGGATGCTGTTTAAAGATTCACTCTCGGTCTGAGATATATAATATGCTAGTGCTGGGGAAAAAAGAATAATTTTCAAAGGTCTTATTTTCAGAGCAGAGCAAGTCTGAGCCGAATAAACAAAGAGTTTTTTTTGTTATATTTTATTTAATTCCTGTCAGGTGAGCTCCTTACGGCTCATAATGCTTTCTATCACAAAAGAAGCTGAAAGAAGTGGTGAACAAAGGGAAAAAATGAAAGAAAGAGAGAGAGAGAGGGAGAAAGCCCAATTGGCAGATAATTCACAGTGTGATGATATTTTAATGTGAAACTGTGCAGTTCAATTAAATTAGCCTTGGCTGAAGCCATGAGTCTGAGGAGGACCCGAGGGTCAGTGGGATGCCTTACACACGCTGATCCCTCGGCCCATGATAATCACCACACATCGGGTCCTCTCAAGGCACCGGGGCCCTCCTTAATTACAGGTATGTGTGTGAGATTTCACACTACTATTAAAGAACAGATGAAAAAAAAACCAAATTGATAATGAACGCCTAAAAAGATACAGTTTTCTCAGCTCCCTGGGGAGAGAGAGAAAGTGTGTGTGTATGTGTGTGTGTGTGAGAGAGAGAGAGAGAAAGAGAAAGAAACTGTCTGAGAGATAAAAAAGAGAAGGAAGAGAGAGTGATGGAAAAAAAATGTCTGCTGTGCCAAGGATCAGGGAGCTAGAGACAGACAAGGTACTGTGGAGGGAGCGGAACAGAACTAAAAATATAATACCAGGCTTTTCTCTCCATATTTTTCTAGTTGAATGTGTGTGTGTGTTTGAGTGTGCGTACGTGTGTGTGTGCATGATGAGTGAAAGAGTGATAATTTTGCGCACATCCATGTGTTTATGAGTTTTGGAGTGATGAGTTGAGTGATTGAAGCACTTGTTTTTATTGTCTAAACTATTTTGACACTTCTGAGACACTCTCACTGTAAGCATTCTTATCTCTGCAATCTCATTAGTCTTTTATCTCTCACACTGCCTAAAATGTTAATGTGCTAATTAAAAAAAGAACAAATTTACATTAAATGTTTTCACTTTCTTCACATTTTTACCATTAATCACATATTATTTTCTTAAAAGTATGCTATACCTGAAATGTCATCTGACATTTTCCTTGCAGGAGATTTTCTGCTCCTTGCATTTTTTTCTTTATAATCTTTTTCTTCTTCTTCTTCTTCACAGACCAACATGGTCAAACCGATTAGATTATTCTTGGATTTCACTGTAATTCCTCTATTCACTGGACTGCCTTCATAAGTTCCCATCTCTCCACACCAATTTGCCTATTTACCAATCGTCACACGTTAACATATATATTTCTCCTAGGAGTGAATTTAATCCTCTTCTACCTTGAGTGGGAATATTTGCCATAAAAACATGTCACAAACAGGCTTAGATACAGTATGTTATGTGTTCACCTAATCTCTCGCACGGTTCCTTCTTATCAGTTCATTTAAGCAGTAATCACCGCATTAAAGTCGATTGCATGTACATTGTGTGATATTTTAGTAGTCTGAAATCTACCCCTCTGTCCTTGCATGATCAAACATACAAACAAACCTCAGTTCATGTAAACTCCAAATGCATCCTTATAGCTTTCTTTCCATAGCCATTTTGTATACAATAGTGGCATCTACAGTTCAAATCGCATACTGCAGTTGAGCCTTCTCCTGACGTCCTTGGGACAATAGGGAAGACTCTTTACAAGCAGGTTGCCCCAAGAGGGGAAAGAAGCTGAATACGCCATTAATTATGGCTGTTTATGTTCTAAAGAAGAGGCCCAGGCAGTTGGTTAAAAACATTCATTAGTATTTACTTTCAAACCAAGTCACCTACCCTTTGGAGGAGAAAAAGAAAAAAAACAGAAAGGAGTCAAACGTAATTTAAAAGTGCATAATTTGGAAAATAAGCATGTAAACAAATAAAGATGAATTTTAATGGTCCATTGATGTTCATTGTAATGAGACGTTTCACCTCTGAGGTTGATGATGAGCAATTATTCAAATTCTGTGAGGGTTTTTGAAGACATTTCAGTCACAGTGCAACTGGATATTTACACAACTTATACATTTTCCTTCCTTTAAGTAATCCTGAATGATTTCAGCAGTCGAGGGTTTATTGACTACTGGCATTATTATTGTTATTATTATTGTTATTATTACCATTATTATTATTATTATGATCTTGACATTTTTGTCATCCAAAACAGAAAAAACATCACTAACATCTTCAGCCTAAACATATACACTGTGTTTTGTTGATATTGTTAAATAATATTATCCTGAATAAAATATTGAATAAAACACCATAGTTGCTCATACAGTACTTGTAACTGGCATCTGAAATGTTTTGCAATTTACATATATTAGCATATAAAGTAACTGGCACAGATGCCAAGGAAGCACTGGAAAACAGATTAATTGTCATCCAGCAGCCTCAGTGACATAGTTAAAAATGAGCCCCTTTTAAGAAGGCAATTATCAGAGAAGTTCTAAAGTCTTTTTTTGTTTTTTTGGCATTTTTTTTTTCATCAGCGAATTTCTTTCCAGACAGCTCACACTGACGCAAACGTACAGACACCGACACACACACACACACACACACACATATCCTCACAACAGAAACAAAAATTCTCATAACATATATTCTTCCAGCGCAGTTGGGCAAAGAACAATTAGAGACAGTGAGAATTTGCATGAATAGTTTTTGTACAGATTGCACAGTTGGACACCTGTGAGCGCTCCAAGAGCACCTATTTTTGTTTTGCTTCCTTTGTTGTTGTTATTGTTGATGATATTGGTTTTGTATGCAAGCTCTCAGAATAAGACTTGATATTCATTTGATGTGCAGAAACAGCTTTATCTTAAAGCTTACAGTATACACGTAGATGCAATATCATCTTTTTCCTTTATCTGACATTTTAATGTTGACTGTGTTTTAAGTACACACGCAGTGACATGTGACATGGAAGTTAAAGATGTGTTTAAGAGTACAATCATATATTCCGATGCTGTATTACACTACATTTCCTGTTGCTGCAGACAGATAGTAGGGCTTTCGGCTGGGAAGCAGCTTGTCTGCGTCTCCTGCTGAACAAGGAGCGGTAATAGATTGTGCTGCAGCGTGCTGTAGCTCCAGTTTCATCCCCTGTAATAATTGGATAGGGGCTCCATTTACACGGCTGTCGGAGGGAACGCGAGGCTAACAAATGAGTCAGTTTAGTTGCCAAGACCACTGCTCAGGGAGACGAGCTTAAACGACTCCCATTCTTGGCGCCTTTGTGCTGCGGCTATCTTAAATAATATTGAGATTACAAAGGGGAAGAAGAGGCACTCAGAGGAACAATTGTGCACGGAGAAGCATATGCTGTGGGTAGCACAAGATCCAGGCAGAGGAAGAGAAAGACGTACAGATTTATAACAATATAAGCTCAGATGCTCAGAGCCATTAAAATAGAAATAATAAGACAAAAATGTTCGACAAAGAAGGCAAAGAGGTGAAACATAATCAGTCTTTAAAATCTGGCGCTTCCAATACTTTTATATTATTTTTTTACCTGACCACTTCAACAGCCTTTTCTGCTCTTCATTCTATCTATCTTACTCTCTCTCCATCTTTCTCCATCTCTCTCCCTAGACAGATATCCATGCAGGCACTCGTGAGCGTCTGACCCCAGACTAAGCCCTCGGAGATGGGCCTCGGCTGGGCTCAAAGCCCCCACAGGTCTGGGCGGACCTCCTCTCCCAGCCCCTGTGCTCACTGCCTTATTTGTATTTGGTAATGACTTCATAATTCCCAGCCAGCAGGAACCTGCTTTTATCTCTATTGGTTTAGTAGCCTGGCAAACAAAGAGAGGCTGTGGTGGTGGCACGGTGCCAGGGAGGCAGGGAGAGACGCAGCCGTGAAGGCACTTATCCATCTGTGTCGCCTTGTCACAGCGAATGGGGCCTCCTCGCTTCCCTTTGGTGTGAGATGAGCACCACATTTGTGCCATTTTAGAAAACACACTCCCGGCCGTCCCAAGATATCGCAGGCTCGCGCTTCCCCCCGGTAGCACTGCCACCTGCACTGCCAACTGAGGGGGGGAGGGAAAAAAATACTGTATTGATCTTTCTGCCGTCCAATGAAGTGCAAAATATAGACTATTATGTGAAGATACAGCAGGCTTATTCACAGATGAAGGAATTCAAAACTAAATTAATGAAATTCAGGGACTTCAATTGAGTTACCCGTGTCATTTTTTCCCAATCAACACAGATTGATTGCACTTAGAAATAATACCTGTTTTAAGAAAAAAAGAAATTAAAAGCAGACAATAAATCCTCCTACTGTTACCACATTATTATGAAAAAATAAAAAAAAATATATAAAATAAACTATATACCTACACATACATACACACATACCTATATATTTACAAAGATATGTATGTACATCTATATATAATGATGTATATATTTATATATCTGTGTGTGTGTGTTTAAAAATATATGTGTTTTACTGTCATTATTATGAAAATATATATTAAGGCTCAGTGGGACATATATACTGTATATAGTTTCTCAGTGGGGAAAGAAGGTAATCCATTATTCATGTTTCATGCATTTTCTCACGCCGCTGATATGACAAGCAACTTGAGCTTGTTTAATGCATGCAAGAGCCACACTGGTGAAGGAAGTCTCAAACACGCATGTGTACTGTATGTGGTATGTGTGTGTGTGTATGTTTGAGGGACCTGACCTATGTCTTTTCACCTGTATGTGTGTGTGTGTGTGTGTTCGGCTGCATGTCTCCGGTACAAACCCGCAGCCTCTCTGCTAACATGGCAGCCAGATGGTGGCTCCTACTCACACTGGCTCTTGGATGTGTCTCCTCTCATCTCTGATCCCGGTCAGATCAGCCAGGCCCTGGTTGTATATTTTACCTGGGGCTTGTTCTGATCTTGACAGAGACAGTAACCAGCTTCTTTTTTGTCTTTCTCTTCTTTTAATTGTCATCTCTCTCCCTTTCTTCTTTTTTCTCTACTTCTTTCTCATCCTCTGTGTTTTTTGCATGCATTGTCTTTGAATGATGCATAGTTTTCTCCTGGTGAGAAAACAGGTAACAGGCGTGTGTGTGTGTGTGTGTGTGTGAATGTGTGTGTGTGAGAGTGTGTATGTGCATGTACGTGGTGTGTTTGAGTGTGGCGGATTCCACTTTTATCACCCCGCCGTCTCCCAGTGATGCTATTAATGCCTGTGCCTTATTTAAAAGTGATGAGGAGAGTGGAAGCGAAGGGTGTGTGTTGTTGTGGGTGCGGCGGACAACCGACAGGTAAGCAGGCAAAGAGACAGACAGCAGCAACTTCAAAAGGAGTGTGTGAGCAGCAGCAGCTGCGACGGGTGTATGGAAAGGAACTGAATGGAGGAGATGAGAATAAAGGAGAAGAGAAAAGGAGAAGAGGGAGGAGAGGAAAAGAGTGGAGAGGAGGGGATAGGAGAAGAGGAGAAGAGATGAAAGAAGAAGAGAGGCGGGAAGAGGAGAGAGAGATGAGGAGAAATGAGAGGAGAGAAGAGAATAAGTGAAGAGGGGAAAGAAAGAGAGAGTAGAGACGAGAGGAGGTGAAGAGAGAGGAGAGGCGTTGTCAAGCCTGGTCCGGATGTGGTGAGCAATGGCCCGTGTGTACCTGTGAGGTGTTAAATCATTAATTAGAAGGATGCTAAATCCTCAGGCCCTCTCTGTCATCCCTCACTTCCAGGAATATCTACTGCTGCTGCTGCTGCCACCTCTGCCGTTAATCCTCCGCCTGTGACTGGGTTACGGCCACAACAACTGTAAGGATGCGGAGACAAAGGCAAATAACAATTCATCAGGCCTAAGAGGCGGGTTGATTGTTGCCATGCGTGTGTGTGGCGGTGAAAGCTCGGGTGCAATTAGCTGACCTAATAACGAGGTGACCATCACTCACAGTCAAGCCCGTCCTGCTTCACTAAGGCCGTAAAAAGTACAGCATGGAAAGAGAGAGAGTGTGTGTGTGTGTGTCAGTACAGCTTGGAGTGCGAGTGTGTGAGTGTGTGTGTGTGTGTGTGTGTGAAAGTGTGTGTGTTTCCCAGTACGGGTTGGAGAGATGCTTGTTCTACTGGTATAGGTCAGGTGGAGCTCATATTGCAAGCACAACTGATGAGACAAGTGTGTGTGTGTGTGTGTGAGTGTATGCTAGCTACATGTATGCATATGAATGAGCAAGTTAAGGGTGTGTGTCCTACATCACTGCCACATGTGTGTATGTGTGTTTGTGTGTGTGTGTCTGTGTGTGTGAGAGTGATACTCCAGAAGGCAGTGGCTGTGAACC
>JAGFZM010004980.1:0-43278 GCA_017657215.1 Limnothrissa miodon | reverse complement strand
TGACCCAGAGGAGGGAGCCCTTGCACACACTCCATATGGGCCTCGTCGGGGCTTCATTAGAGGAGGGAGAGGATGCTGGAGAGACTGATCTCTAAGGATGTCTTGGACACGCTGCTGTACACCCATACACACACACACGCCGCTGTCTCTGCCGACACCACCGCACGCTCACTCTTGCACAAACACACAATTACCACGGCAACAACACAAACAACAGCAGCATAGGCGGAGGTGGCAGCAGCGGCGGCAGCAGCAGGCGTCTCGTGCGAGGGGATGCACATGTATGTAATTAACCTGGGGGGAGAAAATCTAATCTTGCGTAACATGTTAACTGTGTTTGTCCCAGGCTGCCGCTGCTGATGTGTCTGTTGGTGTTGCTACTGCGCTCCAGTCCAGCGTGACCTGGTCAGGGCACAAACACGCAGCCCGCCTCTTTAAGCTTTACAACGGATCTAAATGGCTGGAGAATTAGCTTTAAAAGCTCATTTTGACTAGCCTGGGCCCGCCCATACTTCCTGTGACGCTACATTCAATTTCACGAGCAAGTCAGTATGGCCAGCGTGCCGATTTAGAGGAATTATTTTTCCCAAATCTGTGGGCACCAATGACAAACGAGCTTACGCATACGTCATCGGAATGAGTGGTCTTGTAGATTCGTCAAGTAGTATACAGAGGCAACTGATGGACGCAGGTTAAGCCCGCCTCCCAGAAGACGTTTAGTAATGTAGGATGGCCAGACTAAGCTCCTATGAGCTTTGTCGCGGAAGCCAGGCTACATTTTGACATATAAACATTGAAACATATAAAATATATTTTCTAGCCATCAGACAGGATGCGGAAGCACTCCAGCCTATACTGATCATCAGCATCACCCTCCAGCTCTGTTCATTGGCCAGAGTGCCTGTCCTTGCACGTGTGCATGTGTGTTTGCCTTCTAACGCCTGAGCAAGGCTCTGGAACGAGCTGCAAAGGGGTGATGATGTTTGGATGGGTGGCAGCGTATCCAGACACAAAGGCAGATTTCCCAACACATGGTATGGTTATGTACAAGAAGCTCAGCGAGATATAAATGGGATTTATGGCGGCCTCTGTATGCAATAATGTGCTTCCCCTAGACACTTCATCTAGGTTACATACCACCAGGTGCAGATGTGGCCAACCTTCTTATTTTAATTCATTTAGACATTAGGGACTAATGTGTCAGTGTGTGTGTTTGGTAATGGGTATTCAGAGAATGGGTAGACAGAAAGAGAGTTACAGGCCATGTTTGCTTTAATTACCTTATGTATGTCTGATTAAGCAAACCCTTGTGTGTGTGTGTGTGTCTGTGTGTGTGTGTGTGTGTGTGTGTGTGTGTGTGTGTGTGTGTGTGTGACCAGCTGACACCTGGTATCATCCCACGTGTAACAGAATTTTAAGACCTTTCTGACCTGTTAGTGAGCCCAATTCCATCAATGAATATAAAATTAGCATTGTTATACATTTGAGGGGGTCTACAAATCAAAGCATGCAGTCCACATTTTACTCTCTGCTAATCAGAAATGACCCTGTGTAAAAAAAATACAAATCTATTGCTGAGCAATTGTGTATTTGTCTAAAGTGATCTAAGATCTGCAACAAGATTTTAAAAAATCTTCCATTTGAGGTAAATATCTAAATTTTAACAGTTCAACAAGTAGTGTTTTTTGTCTGTTTAGGAAATGCGAAAGGACCCACCTTCCTCAACACCTCATTGGCCAATCCTCTCTAATAGCTCCTCCCTCTCAGTGCTACCACTTTTGCTATAAGCCAGAGGGCCCACCTCCCTCATCCCCACATTGGTCAATCCTCTCTCATAATTCCTCCCTCTCAGTGCTCCCTCTGTCGATGTCAGCTAGAGGGTCCGTGGCAAAGGGCCAATGAGGAGTTGAGGGAGGCCTGGTTGAGGACGGAGGTGCATCGCCGGCGTCCTCAGAGGAGCGGTGCCTCAGGGGCAGACTCAGGCGAGCTGCGGGTCAACAGCAACATGCTATCAGTGGCCTGCGGAGACGCTGCTCCGCACTGCGCCGGTCCGCGCTAAGAGCCCGGCTGATTGTGAATTTATACTCTTATTAAAACTTAAAGACTTCCCCTCCATTGCTCGTCTCCCTTCCTAAGAGCGCTCCTCAACCTGATTCATTAATACGTGACAGCACTCACACGCACGTTTTGAAGGTTTTTCTTTTCTTATAAATGGAGGAAAAGGAAAAGACACCAGAAACAAAAGTCTAACATGCACCCTCTCAATTCATGGCTGCAATAACTCCACAGTGATAGGTTGTTGAGTGTGAGTATGAGTGTGTATGTGTGTGTGTCTGCGCTTCCCCCCCCAGAACAAGACTTCAGTCATCAGCGCTGAGCCTACAAGTCAAAATAATGCGATTGTGAGTCAAGACTACTCTGGTCCGGGATGATTAGCCCCCGCCTTATCCTGCGTGACAAGACCATTAAATAATCAACTTCATTACACTCTACAGCATGCTGTTTTTGCAGCAGCCTCCGTGTCCTCTTCGCGCTAAACCAGAAAGACATGCGAGTCACAAAGTGTTACGCACGGGCCTGTGCCTGTGCCGTTTATAAATTTATGAGTAAACTTGTTAAGGAGACAGACAGATGGACAGACTGACAAGGGCAAGCGACCCTATTTCCATCCGCAAAGGGGACGTAGTACATGTATTTAACACAGCCACCCCCAGTCGCACACAGTTCTGTGGATGAATATCATATCATTTGAAATGCATATTGATTCTGCTAATTAATTCCAAATATTTTATAGGACTGAAGGAGGGGGAAAAAACACTCAGTGTGTGTAATTAACTTTTTCCCCCTCGCTTTCTTTGGACTCCCCCATTGCCTACACTTGGTTTATGCCCTGGGTTATTGTGTTTGTACACGAGCATAAGTGAGTGTGAAAGTAGTGTGTGCATATGTTTGTGCGTGTGTGTGTGTGTGTGTATGTTGAGCATGTTTTGGACCTGTGTCCTCCTCTCCCAGGAGACACTGCTGCACAAACCCCTTAATGAAGTCCCACTGAAAGGGGGGGGTTGTCTTGTTTTTCCGTGGACGCCTTTTGGGCCAAGGACTTAATTGGAGACTGAGTATCCAATTAATGGTGAAAGATAGGGGGAAGCTCACACAGAGAGCAGACGGTGGCTACACTGGGGTTGTTTAGAGGCGTGTGTTGGGTGGTGTGGAGGAGTGGCGTGGGGAGGGGGTGGTTGAGGTGGTGTGGAGGGTGGCGTGGGTTGGGTTTTTTAAGTCAGAGAGGTGCACTCTGGGAATGTCTCAACGGGTCCATCGTTCAGCCAAGTAGCCAAGAGACGCTCACTACCTGGGGACACTGATCATTTATCCAACCCCTCCCCCTCACCCCTCTCTCTCTGTTTGCCTGGTTGAGTCCATCTGGTCTGGAGGAGGCGTAAGGCTAACTGAAACAGCGGTGCAAATGAGGGGGGCATGGAGGCGCAGAAGCTTGATGTCCTTTTGCCAAAGCAGCATCTAGGTCATAAACAAACGTGCTGCGCCGAGGACAGACGCAGGGCTCCTTTGGAGAGGAAATCTCATGAGTGCCAAAGGGACAGAGAGTCCCTCAATCCCTTCTTCATTAAAACTAAATAAAAAAGCCAAGCCATTTATCTCTCCCCCCACACCCCACCCCACCCCCACCCAAAGCCATAAACACAAATAGGTTTAGTTTACTTCCCTCTCTGTCTGCCTTCGGTGTGCCATAGTAGATCATTGTGAATAAAAGTCCGGCGCTGGCGATCCTCGTGATTAAATTGCAACGTTAAGAATTGTTAGATCAGCGAGGTCATCAGAGAGAATGCAGAGTGATGGTCGTGGAGGTCTCAAGGACTCTAACTGACTTGTTCACTTCCCAATGGAGGGGAGGAGGGGTGAGGGTAGGTGGCAGGGGGACAGGGAACGGGATATATTTGGCACTGGAGTCCTACTGCCTCTCTGGTAAATATATGACGTTAGGCTTACAGCAGGCAGCCACTCTGGAAAGCTGTTACTGGTCCACCGACAAATTTCCCAGATGAAATAACTGCCAGCTCTGCATAGTGGGCTTTGGGCTTATTAGGGGAACAATGAGTGAGAAGCCCAGGGTGGAGATGGAGGTTGGAGCGCTTTAGGGTGGGAAAATAAGGGGGCTAAATGGAGTGGGGTGGGGTTGGGACACCCTTCCATGAGAGGGTGAGCGAGCGAGAGAGAGAGACAGGGAAAGAGAGGGGGGGGAAAGTGAGAGAGAGGGGGTGAGGAAAGAGAGTGGGGGTGGGGGGGGGGTGGGGGGGTGCTTTTCAGCAAAGTCTTCAAATATCAAGCAGGCGGTAGATCATTGTGTCTGTTATTAATTGGATTACAATTAGCCAGATTTAACCCCTCTTAATGAAGACTGAGCAAAGATGACGCTCTCCCTCCATGGCGTCCCCTCCACTCCACATGGCCCCAGCAGAGAGGCTTCTGGCTGGAGAGAGGGGGACCGTGCAGGGCCTGACAGTGACAAATCATCGCTAAATTACAATAACTCACAGCTAGCGCTACACAGGGTATGGCCGCTGGGATGGAGTCTCTCTGTGTGTGTGTGTGTGTTTTTTGGAAGATGTGGTTTTGAGGAAAGCATCATAAGGTTATTATGAAAGTCCAGAGCAGCAGGAGTTTGAGTGTGTCTGTGAAATAGGCTTTTCTTGTTCTTTGGCCTTAGTGTTCAAGTAACACTGAAAAAAGGGGGAAAATACGACATACACATACATGTACTAGACAATATGGGCCCATTAGAGTTTGATTAAGACTGAAAAAGGGATTAAAATACCACATACACCTACTACACAACACTTACTGGACAACATGGGCAGTTCGAATCACTGGGGAAGAAGGGTAAGGAGACCTAAAGGTATACGAAGAATGACGTTTAAAAATGTGTAGTGTATTTACTGGTAAAGAAGAGGATGATATGCAAGATCTCAAAACAAGTATAAGTATGTGTGTGTATGTGTGTGTTTGTTTATGGTTCAGCATGGAGTGATATGACGTCCACCGTTGCATGTAACCCAGGGCACAGTAACCAGGTTATTGCTACACTCTCTCTCTCTCGCGCTCTTTCTCTCTCACACCCACATGCACACATACCTGTAAAAGAGCCAAAAAGACTACTGAATCTCAACATTTATGTTGTCATGTTATTTAAAACCAAATTTAAACCATATTGAAACTCTAAAAACACTGCCCAGCAGCTTTTTGAAAGATACTGGTCTGGTAAGAGTGCATACTGTATTCTTAGGCATTGTCCCAGGATGGTGTAAAAAAGAAATTTGTGTGTTTTGCAGATTCACGTCACTAGGAGGAACAGACAATGCAAGGTAAATTATATGAGTTCAAATCACTTAATCTCGATTCACAACAATAAGTTTGGCAAACTATTCTCCCGGGGTGTCTAGATATAGAGGAATAACAGACAAGGCAGAGATTGCCACGACACTGTCAGCCAATCAAATTGTTTATTTAGATTAAAAAAAAAAAAATCTTCAGTGAAAGTTGTAGTATTGTAGTTTACACACAACACAAGTTACTTGTGTGTGTAGGAAGAGAAATAGATCTAAGCTAATCCTGACTATAAAATAATGTTTCTGATTGGCTGACAGGGTGTCCATTATCTCCCAATGGGAATTCAGGCTAAAGCTAATAAGGCCTTTTTTATCGTTGGCATGACAAATTTTCGTTCAAAAAGAAAAGGACATCGGTTGCCGGGTTTACAGGTGTACTGGTGCTATTTGGCCATCAAAATCACTATTTTTTAAAAATACATGATCCATTTAGCCCAGTTGAAGAAACTGTGGTACATAGGGTTAGATTTACACAACGACTGATATCCCACAGACATGTGGTACTGAGTGGAGTGAATTTGGAGTTAATTTCTGCATAACAAAAGATATAAAGTGAGAGAGACAAATTTGGCAAGACTGTATAACATATCATGCTAATGAAGCTTTTGTGATATTGAGAGTGATAGAGTGGAGTGAGTGGGGTAGTAATGGCAACATGTGCGCTGTATTATGAATGAAGTGTGAAGAGCAAAGCAATGACGGACAGACACAAGCAGACAAATTCAATTGAGCCCCATGTGTGTTTGAACCCATGCTCCAGTGCAACATCTGGGATGCCGGACCTGCCCTTAAGTCCTGCAACATCCCCCTCTTCACCTCCACCTCTCCCCATGCAGTGGCCAGTGTTTTCGCCACAGGTCACAGGTCTCACGCTTCGTATGTACATTCCCATTGTTTTATCATCCTATTTATTTATGTTTTGCCTCTGCCACCCCACGTCTCCTTTCCATAAACTCCCGGCTAAGTTCAGGATGTCCTCGTTTGAATGACATCCCGTAATTTCCGGCGAGTGGACTTGAACTTCAACTTGACCCCGACGAGGCCTGGATCCGATATCAAAACACAGAGCCATCTGGCCCGGGCCCTGCCCCCTCGGAGCAACCCAGGAGCACGAGGTTAATATCATACGGTTAGGGAGCGGAATGGAGACTGCAATTATCTTCAATTCCAGGACAGAAAATCCTATTATTTGATCCCCGCTTTGACAGATGGAGGGGAAGCCACATCCTCTCCCATTCCAGAGGAAGCCAATATGGGGCTGGGAGGAGGGGTAACAGAATGGTGGGAGAGGGCAAAGGGGCCGCGAAAGGTTCGGTATCCCTTTATTTATTTAATTTTTTTAAAGGTTTTGTGTGTGTGTGTGTGTGGGAGAGGGAGTGTCTGCCTATGAAACCTGATCCAGGGGCCTGGTGGCTAATTTTGTCCCCCCTAGCACAAAGGGATCCGCAGAGCCGTTTGAGGAACATACTGCCGTGTGTGTGGGAGTGAGTGTAATGTATGTGTGTGTCTGTGTGTGTGGGCAACAGATGACGACAATGATGATGTCCTGAGAAAATCCTCTCGGGCCTCACTAATGGCTGAAAAATGACCATGCAGATTTACACAGACATTGGCACTCTTTGTCACTGAAATACAAGTGTCCCCTTCTATCATTCCATTTAGGCTTAACTCACAATAAGCAATACATGTTTCTTTTCTTTAACATAAGAGAACAAATGTTTGGATAAATGGTTTGTTTTTTTCTTAATATCATGCCTTGTAATATGTTTTAACATACAAATTTGATCAAAAGATTTCACCTGTCTCCGCTTTCTGAGGATATTTGGGGACCACTCTGGACCAGCTCCTCAGAAGCAAATGGAGCGGGATATCAGTATCACAAACACACACAATCGGAATTTTTATGTCCTATCACACCCCTGAGAGTTGATTTACTGAGATCCAGCAGAAGCTTATTTAATTACACTCCATCACCCACATCAAATGTGTTTCAGAGTTTAAAACAAAATGTGGGACAACTCCTATGCTTGTATAACAGGCATTAACACTTGAGGAGTGTGGCAACTACACTGTTACATGCATACACACATACAGTAATAAGGCCAGCCTCTTCAATAATCACAGTTTATTAGATAAAAATTATTGACTCAAATAGACAGATAAACTGAAGAACCATGACGTTGCATTGGTAACTTAACCAATGTTGCATGCAGCTGTTTATACTCCAACTGAACTGGACATCATAGGGGAGTGCGCTTTTATAGGTTGGTCAAATGCACATGTAAAAAAAGTCTAATAAAAAGACATTCAGAGACTCTGAGAAGAGTGATATAAAAAAGACCCCGAGTCCTGGTCCCTGAAGACCCTACCTAAGCTGACCACAATAATGTAGTAGTCGACCAGAAGCCCACTGTGACATTGTTCTGCGGCCCACGTTCGGGACATTGCCTTGGGCTTGCCGCTGGCCTCCATGTTTAGTGAACGAGCACAAGTCCCAGCAGACCAGCTGCCCCAAGCTACGCCAGGCCTCTGTGCTCGTCTCGCGCCCGCCGCTGCAGGGGAGCGTGCCGGCCAGACCCTGTCCTGGCTTTTAGGCAGTCAGAGCAACAAACAGCTCTGCTCCCCGCACAGACAACCCCACCCCAGAGCTTGCCCCCTTGCTGGGGGACGCTGGGGAATGGAAAGTGGTGGCTGCCCCTAGATGACACAGCTGGAGAAAATGACTCGACAAAGGCTATTTAATCCCGCCGAAGAGGGCAGACAGTAAACGCCATCGCTATGCCATTAAAGGCACTCCATCAGGAACCTAATGGGTGCCCCGTTAATAAAAATGTTACTCGCTACCTTGTAAATCGGCTGATAAATCGCTCGGCGTGTTTGTTTTGTCTTAATGGTGTACCCACCGTGCAGTCCATTAGACAGCGTGACCTAATTTAAGTCTCAGCCGCACACAGCGCATCCGAGCCCAGCGTTTAGCGCTCGTGTTTGAGCGGGTTTTTTTTTTGGTATTGCATAAAAACGACAATGATCGAGCGGTAACGGGCCGTGACACAAGTTTGAAGGTCCTCCTTATGAGCACCGCCCCACCCCTTGAGCGCTCATTAGAACACCCAGTCGCCGGCACTGCCGTCGTTTCAGGGAGCTGATCTGGGAGCGCGTGCACAAGATACGTGTCCATGTCACATTAATTAACACGGCCTCTCGTTTCACCGCCTCTGTGGTGTCGCCAACAGTTATGCTGGCCATGTTTGGCAGTCTTCACTTGTCCAAAAAATTTGAAGGGTTATTTGGGGTTGGCAGAGCAGGGGCTTGGGAGGGTGGGGGGTGTTGAGGGTCATATGCATCGAGGAGACTGCGTGTGGGGGTTGGTCGACAGGGTTGAGGGTTGGCGTGGGGCAGCAAAGGGAGACCGAGGGCCAGGTGGAGCAGTTCGTGGGAGGAGCAGATCTTGTGTAGGGCTGTTGAACATGTCTTTTTGATGACCACAAAGCCCAGCCACTGCTCCTGCCAAGGCTAAATCGAATTAAAGCCCTTCAAATTGGCCCTCGGACAGAGTTTTGGCACTTTCGTCTTGGAGAAGCCTTGTGCCCGGAGGACATGAAGGGGCATTAGTGAGGCGGCCTTCCTCAGACATTCCTCAAGATACACACATGCACACACAGACACATGCACAAGCAGTCCTACACACAACCAGTGCTTATGGCAGTGCTACTAAAGTGAACAAAACATACACACAGCCCTGCTACAGGCAGCACTCCTAAAGAGAAAGAAAAATCCCTTCTTTTTTTTCCAGCCCAGTTTCACCTGCTGAAAAACAGGGGGAGGAAAGAAGAGCAGGAAAAAAAAAGAAAAGAAAAAGAAATTAAACGTGTATCTACATTTTATCATGTCTGGTATCGCCTTTGAAAATTGCAGGTAGTGGAGTGTTTAACATTCTCTTGTCAAGCACACCCCTGCTGGGACCATAAATGCCTGTCCAGTTTTTCTCTCAGCGGCAGCTGCAGATTAGAAGCAGCAGGAGGACAGAGGAGTGTGAATACAATACCGATAAGAACGTGTGTCCTAGGCTCTCTGCTACGCCTCGCCTCCACCGATGTGACAACCTGCTGTTTTCTAATATTTACACACAACTAGAATCGCAAATGTACCATAACTGCATTGAGAGAGGCCCCTCTCTCTCACCCCACTGCGTCTGGCTTCCACCAAAAAGTCAGAGTATTCTTTTGTTTGTGGGATATGAGTGTGTCTGTGTGTGTGTGTTCATGCACAAGTGTCGAAAGCAAGTGAATGGTTGGGAATTGGTCAAAAGTATTGCACTAGTAAATAAGAATGAAATAAGAGTGAAATTGGTCGCCCTCCGCTACAAAAAAGGCAGTGAAAAACAAAAAGAACAGAAAAATCTGTGTGGCTTCTAGAACAATAAAAGGGATAGAGAAATAATACACCACAACACTTTAGACTGTCATTGGCAGAAAAAAATAAACAATGTTTGATGAAGGATTGCAATTCACATATATTTCTGACACTACAAAGCAAGCATGAATCATTACGGCGCGCCTAACTGTTGTGCAGACCCATACAAGAGGGACTTAAGTTCTCTTACAGGTGGAGTTCTGTTTGCCAGCAGTTCGTCATTTACTTTGAACAACTACTCAAGACCAATGAAGAGAGAGACATGGACATGACAAACAAACCATGTAAAAGAAAGCCACTATGGACAGGCAGAAAAGGCTTAACAGACATGCACACACACAAATCCTCCATCTACGCACGCGTCTCTGCACACGCTCGGAAAACAAAGACACCTGTTTACCTCTCCCAGAGGAGAACATTAACTTTCCTGCACCATCTAACTCATTATTTGACCACATTTGCTTCACAATGCACTATGGAGACCACCAACCACAGTTTGTCAATAAAAACAAATCTCGGCACCAGCACCGAATTTAATTTGACCAAATTTGACACCTATATTAAAAAAATAAAAATGTTCAGAGGGGTAGAAAAGGTGAAAAGCTCAGACACAGAGGAGTAGGGGTGTGTAGAGGGGAGCATGCTCAGTGTGCAGTGGAGTCCACAGCCGATAGCCCTGCAGTAAGAGAGAAAGTCTGAGCACAGGAGTGGATAAAAAAGCCAGTCAATCAATGGCCACAACTGGGCACCACAAAATAGTCTCCCCTCCTCGGTCTTGGGCTGTGGGGGGAAACAGGTGGTAATGTTGTGTTTAAGTGTTGTTGTCCCACCCCAGCTCTTCTTCTCTACCCAAAGCCACCCCCCCTGTCGGTGCTATCATTATGTGCTACTGCCCCCTGCTGTGAAGCGATGGCTGTGCACCCCCAAGGTCAGAGCCGAGGAAGGAGAGGAAAGCACACAGGGGTGAGCTTTAGTGCGCGCCACCCCGCCGATCAATTCCGCCGCCACCAGCGGGGCCCCCGCAGATCGGCCACCGAAAAACAAACATTAGGAGAAACATCTTCCTCTGCGTGCAGCCCTGACAGGGAGGTAGGCCCATCTAACGAGAGCTAACAAGCCAATGAGTGCAGCACCACCAGAAAGTGGCACAAGGCAACGCCAAAAAGGAAAGGGTGGGGTGACTGAGGCAGGGAAAACAAGAGTTCAAATTTCCACGGTTTTGTTTGTTTGTTTGTCTGTCATCATGTTGAGAGACGAATAATCAGCTCTACTGCTGGTCAATAAAAGAGGACAGTTTCCAAGTCCTGTTAGATCAGTGGTCTAGGATGACATAAACCTTTAAGAATAAAAAAGATTGAGTGGTGTGTGTGTGTGAGAGAGAGAGAGGCAGGCTAGACAAACTACAGAAACTGCCACTTGATTTCATTTATCAATTTGTCAGTTTGTTTAATATTTTAACTGAAGTCTCAGTTAACATCAATTTAAATTTCCCCTTTCGGGGGGATGGGACGACTAAGACTAGTATAGTGAGGCCAGTTCAACACACAGCAAGACCCAGTTTCAAAGTTAATGGAGGAGGGTGGATCTCTAGTATGCGTGTACAGCTCTCCCACCGATCTAATTTCATATGGCAAAAGCTACAGCCATCGTCACTGAGAAAAGAGTTCAACATTCCAGGTTTCCACTGATGAAACCATTCAAATAAATGCAAACAAGATGCGTATGTATGCATGCATTATATTGGGGGCACTTTGGTCAACTGGGGACCTGGAAGCACACACACAATGAGGTGAAGCAGGCAGTGTGCTGCATGCATGTGTGTGAGTGCGGCCACAGCGGTGGCAGTAGGGGGGTGAGGGTTAGATGCCTTGCTAAAGGGCACTTCAGCTGAGGATCAACCCTCCGATCTAAACCCTAAAGACCAAAACCCTTATGGCTGCTCTGGTATGTGGATTAACTTCCTGATTAACTGTCCTAAAAAAAGGTGGATAAGTTTTAATCATAGTATGCTACCAAAGGAATTGATGCACCTTCTTACACCTCTGAGCTTGACCCCAACCAATATAGGAATTTACAGTCACCTGGAATTGGGGTTTGGTTTGTCCTGTCAGTCTGTTATTGTATGTACCTTTAATTGCATATTGTGGTAAGCAAAGCCTGATTGCCTTATCATATAAAGAATAGATTGATAAATTATACTGATATTACAGTATCTAATTGGGAACAATGCCACTAGTGCACTGTAAAAGATGCACAGCACATTTAAACAAGAGAGTTAATGACTGCGGGGCATCCGTGGCATCCTATTTTAATATCTATATATTTTTAATTAAATCTTGGTAGGATATAAATGAAACATGCACAGGCTACGCTAATATAGATCCCAACACACATCCCGGTACAACTTTAGACATCCACAAGTAGCTGAGGCAGCCTACACATTTAAAGCAGGCAAACTATTAATTAAATAATTCATTCACTCTCTACTATTTTGAATGATCAAGTGACAACTTTCAAGATACTGGTCAAAAAATAGGCTAGGTGCAAGCCAGGCATAGGCCTATAAATTAAACTGAACACAAAGATAAATATCAAACAACGATTTTGTGCAGATATTTAGCAGGCTCCAAATGCACTGGAATGCAATATCGGTTAATTTTTTTAGCATCATATGTGCACATCCCACATTTTAAAGGCCCACTATGCAACATTTTTCATTTAATTCATCCGTTTCATACTGTTTAGGATGCTAAAATGAGTCATTACACGGCGAACAAACGCTGTAGAATGCGCCACTGTGGCCTATAGTGGTAGATACAGCACTTGCAATGTTCAGCAGCGCGGACCGCCTCCAATAGAATGCAGTGCAATACAGCGGTCTTTAGAGGGAGCTCGTGAGAGAAAAATAGAATGTTGCTTAGCCCTTCTTTAATAAGATTGCACAGCATAAGTTATATCCATAAATGGCCTTTTCATGGCCCAGCGTGCCATCCTTTGCGAAATGTGCATAAACTGCAATTTCAAAGCAGTCAGACATCTAAACCAGCATCAATTAAAGTAAATTTTAGCAAGTTGGCAAGTAAAAACTACTTCAGAAGTATAGGACCCTCGTTACAGCTTTAGGATTTAAACCTAAGTTGCTGGTTCAACTCCCAACCAGTAGGAAAAACTGGGGGTGGGAGACATGGTTGAGAACTGTTATTCCATGCCCAAAACCACAGCTGAAGCAAGGGCACCTAACCCCTCACTGCTCCCAGGGCTTGAACAGGCAACCCACTGCTCCGATTATTGTGCCCTTATGATGGAGCCACACTACTGGAGCGTTAGTACAGAACAGTTTGCCCTTGTTATCTAATAACATTTAAGGCCTTCCTTCGACATCATAATGTCTGAGTGGCTCTGTTCGAAATGTACATCTTCAAGCTTTAAGTACGGTACTTACTGAACGCCATATAGAGAATATAAATAAATTTTTGACAGAATAAAAATCTACATTTCTATAAAATCTACAGTCTAAATGGGCTGAGAGAGATTTATTAACACATTAACACTACACTGTTAATAGCACACCGCTAAAGTGAGGTAGTCTCAGGTGCTGGGAATACTGGAAACAGGAAAATCAATGTTCTCATCATTGTGACATTATGGACATTATGGCAATACACTTCTCCAGCAAAAACTGTCTGTTGTCAGTTGTAATCCGATGCAAAAAAAAAAGCTGCAGTCGCAAAATAAATAAAAAAAAAACTACTCAAAATTGTCCCCACCTACTGTACTGAGTTTTAACTTTGCAACATGACAGTCTCTCCTCAGTGTGCTGATCTCTGGTTGACTTTCTATTTGTTTGACATGTTTTTGACAGCCTCCCCTGACCTGACCGAGCACTGTGTAAACAGAATTATTTTCTAATGTGGAGAATGAGAATACACCTGTTTTTGTGTCTTACAGTCTAGACGTCCTGCCAAAATCAAAATAGTAGCTTTACAAGCAAAGCTTTTAGCGTGATCACTCTCCATTTCAGTAGAGGGCTTTGACTGGAACCATGTGACCTACTAAACACACACATCTAACACTTTGCATAATCTGGCCATCCTCATCATTCTGCATTCATTTGAACTCTCCTAATGCGTAAGTAGACCATACCAATGGCACACGGTACCCCACACCATCATAGATGATGCCCTTTGAAATGACCAAACGAGCAGGATGATTTGCCCCCTGAAAGAGGCAGGACTTCATGATTACAGTACTACAAAGAATGAAACATTTTCATTTGTGAAACCAAAGGAAAGTTTCTCCATCTTGTTTTCATTTTCATTTCAAATGACCCCAGGTCTATCTAAATCTGTTAATCCTCTGGAACATTTAAAGGAATTTTTACAGCACTCTTTGTTGGAATGTTTACCGATTGGGCACCTTGTGATGAGCCCATGAACGCATGGGAGTCCTACCAGGAAAACTATTTGGTTATGCTCTTGCTGCTTCAGGCTCCGACCAAACCAAATCCCCCACCCTCCCCACCACCGCCAGTTGGGTCCCTGTCCTCCGGTCCAGGTGTAGGGTCCGTCCCTGCCAGCTTAAATCAAGTTTAAATCTGCTGAGTCAAGATACACAGAATCATGGCCCATGGACGGGGCGTACGCAGAATTTAGTGCACAATCATTTCTCATTTTTAATCTTATTAAAACATTTGCTCACTATTCCACTTGTTTTTGCAGAAATAGATCTTATATATGCAATCTTGGTAATGAAACATCATATGTACTAAATGAGTAATGAATTCCTCTTCATCTTTAACCAACAATAATTCAGCCTTTTTATTTATTTTTTTTACATATACTGGACATTTATGCTGCAGTTAACATAAAATGTTCCTCTGTGTATTCATTTTCGATATTCAACATTTTTTTTTTTACAAAATTTGATTGGCTCTGTGCTAACTTTCCTTGAGACATGCAGCAAAAATCTAAATTAAAATGGTCGTTTATTCCCCGCAAAGCAATAATTTTACCTGGTTTCAAAGTTTGGAATTTGCACAGACCGTGCACAACGGTCTTGCTGTCGGATTTATGGCCTGCGTGTTTTTTTTTTTTAAATAATAGTATTTTGTTTTGACATTTTACCAAACATCCCAACTTGGAATTAGGTTTGTACTGTGTTATACAAAATATTTTGGGGGGTATTAGTGGGCCACGAAAGTGGAGCTGTCTCAGTCCATCCAACACTGCGTGAAAAAGCTGTCAATACTGTTAACAAGCCCAGGCCCTACCAATGCACATGTATTCCTTGTTGACTGCTCGTGAGACAATGAGTGTTGTGTTTGAATTGACAATCATACGGGAGAAGGCTTGCAGCCCCTGAGGCTTGATTTGGTTCATGTATATGTATTCTCCATCTCATCAGCGCTTCCCTTTGATCCTTGTGTGACATTTCAGATCGGAGATGATAACCGTGCCTCAATGACATTAGCGCTCCACTGCGAGACCGCCAGAGAAATGCAAGGTGAGGCGATAAAAATTGCTTCCGCGCTTAAAAAAAACAAAACAAAATATATTTATATATATTATTTTAAGTAACCTGACAAAAGTTACTGTGTGAATCGGCTATGTGTAACTTTTAATGAAGATGTGCCGAGCAGGAGAACATCGCCTGGAACTTAGGACACCAATTCAAAACAGCGAGTGACACGGAGAAGCCCGACCCGAACGTTTCACTTTCGTCAACTTGGTGATCAAATGGCAACGGAGCTGAGAGAGGTGCAGCTGCGATCCAGCGCCCCACGTCCCTGATGTGCGAGCTCGCTTGCTGCGGTGTCTCACAACGCCTTTCCCTGCCTCGGCACAGGTATCAAAGCCCGACTCGCCGCGCCCAGAGACGCTGCAGCGGCAGCCTGGCAACGGCTTTAATGGCAGGAAGAAGAAGGGAAGAGGAAGACGAGCAAGAGGACGAGGAGGTGGCAGCGGAGGCGCTGAGAGAGAGAACGAGAGCGTGAGCTGGTGGAGAGCTCCTTTGGGGATTTCCTTATCGAGGGCAAAGCAGTCCCCCCAGAGCTCAACCCTCTGATTATTCAAAGAATTACAAAGGGGGTGAAAATAACTCCATACTCACAGCAACACTTTTGCTTCTTTTTTCCTCCCTTTTTCTCAACCAAAGTATTTATTATTGTCACTATTATTTTTATTTTACAGAGCTGGCAACAATACTCATTTTTAAGAAAACTTAAAAACAAAGAAAGAAAAATGTTCAATGTTTGGAAACGCATCATGTATAGACAAAGGGTACGAAACTGTGTGAAAGGTATCAGGTCACAGTGCAAGAAAATTAGAGAGCCTTTTTGGTCCTTGTCCTTGATTTCTTGGCCACTGCAGGCGCGGGAGATGTTTGGGTCTGGCTGTCCACTAAGCGCTTTTTGGGACTTGCTGCCTTCTTTGCTCCATTGGTTGCTATGGTGGGTGGGGTGGGATTAAAATGTACATTCAGAAGGATGAACCCATAGGACAGTGCACATTGAGACTGCCCAATTCCCTAACACGGGTAACACAGAAAGTGTAAACAACAAAACCATTTCAATAGATAAATCAGAGTTAAGAGAGTGAAATAAGAAGTTACAAATTAAGGCAGCAATCAATCTTTGAAACCGTTTCTTTACAAACCATTCAATATGGTGTTACTGATTGTCAGATGCATCGGAGTTAAGATTCAATACAGCTTGACTGGATCATTTACCCCAAGCAAGCACCGATTCATCCCATAACTATACAGGGAACCTGGTCAGGACAAACCTGTCTTTGCTGGGGCCCGCTTCTTCTTCAAGGGACTGCCGTTGATCTCTTCAGTAGCTGCTGCCTTCTTTCTTTTAGTAGCAGTCTTCAAGACGCAACATGAATAAGAGGGGGAAAAAACAATGTGGGGAGGAAATAAAATGCACTGGTCAAGTTATTTGCATAGAGCAAACAGGCAATCAGAGACTAACATAAAACACTAAAAATGACTTGTTTTTAGGTCCCCATAAATAAGGACTCAATTGACTTTATGGAGCATGAGTGTAATAATTCACAAAGTATGACAGCACCTCTATGTATTGTAAAGGTAAAAAAGAACAACATTTAAAACATTTAAAATGTTCATTTACATGCATGCGTTTGGGAAGACTACTGACAAACCAAGACTCTCAAGACTCTCAAGGTCATGAGTAAAAATGTATCCTCGGAGCAAGTGAAGCGAGTTCACATGTGACAATGTAACATTTCGATTCCACTTACCAGTAATGAATACTTTGAGCAAATTTCATCTCTGCATGTTCAGACCCATTAAAACCCTTTTCATTTCTTCGCCAATCAAATGGAGTCGGCGCGGAGCGCGAAGGGGTTTTGAAATCGCACTGACTCAGCGGAGGTTGTGAAACGAGGATGCACTTAAAGACAGCAATCAACCTCTCCCACTCTGGCACATCCGTCTGCACAATACAGGCCCGTCCCCTCTCGGACCTCAACCATCATCCCTCCCGTTTTAGTCCCGTGCCCCCGTCCTGCTCCCCACCTAGCCCCTCACCCCCATTCTCACATTTCC
The DNA here is from genome assembly GCA_017657215.1 of Limnothrissa miodon. Classification (NCBI taxonomy): domain Eukaryota; kingdom Metazoa; phylum Chordata; class Actinopteri; order Clupeiformes; family Clupeidae; genus Limnothrissa; species Limnothrissa miodon. The sequence continues at coordinate 25,894 of JAGFZM010004980.1, read as the reverse complement.
CATCCATTTTGCCAATTGCTACCGCATGATTACCATCTAGACCCTGCTGAGCCGAACAGATTGGCTCGATAATTACATACAATAACAGCAGTGGGCAGGTAACCCTCCGCTGGCATGGGTGAGCTCCCTGGTGGCACTCTCCATATGCAAACGGCATTGCGGGAAGTGTCAGGACCGTCCCCCGACCCCCTCCAACCACCCCCCAGAATCGCGGCGGCTCGCTGATTGCCGGACCAAAGCCGGCTCCCGAGGTTACGGTGTCAGCAAATTTGTGATACATCAGCCGGGGGATAAACACAGGCACTCACAAAAACCTGTCTGCTGAGGGAGGCCAGGGGATAAGGTGTGTGTGTATGTGTGTGTGTGTGTGTGTTTGGGAAGATGAATATTGAAGCTCTAAAGGGAAACCTGGAGACTTTGTCAGTTCAGCTGCCAAGGTTTTGATGGTGGCCGCCAGGGGTCTTGCCACTGCCTCTCTCTCCCTTTCTTGTTGAAAAAAAACAGGGATGGGTGAATAGATAGAAAGATAGATGGATGGATGGATGTTTGGATGCCCTTGATCACACCATTTTTTCCATTCCACTAACCGTGCTAGAACATATCCTTTTCCTCATAAAAAGATTTTAAGATCAATTTATCAATGGTTTTTAAAATAAGATACCACAATTAAACTACCTCAGTGTGTTTGCTATTCACTGTTAGAGGTAATACAAACACAACACAGGTAGAATCTTCAGTTGTAAAGACAGATAGATGCAGGTACTTCTGTTTTGGTGGTGGTTTGTGTCTATGTGTATTGTGTGCTAGGGATTTTAGGGTGGTGGAGGTGGTGGTTGTAAACAAGTGATGGTCAGAGCGCATCTGTTAAAAGCATCATGCTTTAATAGTATTTGAAAATCAATGCACTTGGCAGCGTTTCCTGCTAACCCCAATAATTAGACGTGGATCGTGAGCTGGCATTTTTTAATGGGAGGCGCTTTCAACAGGTAAACAAATTATCTTGGGTTGAGACGGGCTCCTTTTGAAGGAAGACACTTGAAAAGGGGATTGCTTGGCTGTTTGGAACGTGACAAAAGTTTTAAACCGTAAAGAAAATGCTGCCACGGCAAACGCTGCCACTTTGCAGACGAGCAAGGTGGAAGGAGAAGGAAATGGAGAGAACTTGCTAAAACAAGTTCTGACCTTGGCTTTTGAAGAGGCAGTGCCATTGGTCGTCACCATGAAGGTCAGGCTGTCATCGGCAGACGCGCCAATAGACTTGAGGCCGTCACGTAGAATGGTCCGCAGCTTGTCGTACGGCGGCTTGTCACTGTAGCCCAGCGTCTTCACCTCCTCCAGGAACTTGACCATTTCTCCTGCCATTTGGAACAGAAAACAGACAACTGAGGTGGCGGAGTGTTGTGTATCTGGGCCACAAGAACATTCATATTGACACCAGAGTCTTTGGGCAGAGGGAGAATCAAATATTTGTAAGGCAAAGCTTCGTTTGAGAGTTCACAGAAGCACTGGAAAAATTACCATTCCTTTTTCACACACGAATGAAACACACACACACACAAACACACACACACACACACAGAAATGACAGACACTTCCAAAGGACATTTTTAACACCGAGAGGAAGTTCCCAGTAAGAAGACTCAAAGAAGACAAACATGACATTATGACCTTCAGGCTATATTTGATGGAGTAACAACACACACATACACACACAAAGACCAATCTCCCATCATCCCTCACTCCGCATCCAGCGTTGCTCTCAAAACTTTTGTATACCATCGCAGTGCTAAAATAGTCACACTAAAAAGAATTAGCCATGAAGCCTCTGAAAAACAGTGCCGCCTCCCATCGCTGTCCTTGTTGTGATGCAGGCGGGCAGGCGTGTGTGTGTGTGTGTGTGTGCGCGTGTGTGACAACAGCCCGAGGAGAAATCTCTCCTTCTGTTGTGTTGCTGCCATAGAGCTTAAGAGGTGTCAGCACATCAGCTGGCGAGTAAAGGACTCCACTGACGTCTTTGATATTAAAGACAGGAGGGGAGTGCTCGCCAAGCCTCGACCTGGGTGAGGGTGGAGGGGGTATGGGCGACATGCCACACAAGGGGGAAAAAAAAAACAAACAAAAAAAAAAAAAACGCAACGTGGTGGTCTTGGACACACACACACACAAACTAGAACGCTGAACTCACTGGCAACCTTTCCCTGTGAGAGGAACATTTTTCTGAAAGTCCCCCCCCCCACCCACCCAAGCGCCAAGCCAGCCAAGTCTGGGCCTCAGGTTAAGAAATAAACAGTTTCAAACTTCCTAACCAAACACCATACCGCACTTACAGGCCCATCGGTTTTCTCTGTCCACAGCTGGTAGCCCTAATATATGTACTTCAGTGTAGCAGGACACAGCTTAACAGTGTGTGTGTGCGCGCATGATGGGGAGAGGCCCCTGCTTCCCTTGACAAAACTTCAGCAGCCACATAAATGCTTAACTCCAAACTAAAGAGACTAGAGAGAGAGGAAGGAGCAGAGAAAGAGGGAGATTAGCCCTCATTAGGGTGGACTGACATCAGAGCCTCTCTTGCTAGTTTGTGCATCGGCACCACAAAGTACTTCAGTGCAATTACGGTGCGGCATGCGTGAACAAAGGTGGCCGTGGCACTGCAAGCCAACACAGGTGCTTTCAAGGACCAGGGTGGGGGGTGGGGGGGTGGTACAATGCAGGGTGAGTATGAGCAAGAGAGAGAAAGAGTAGAACGTATTAACGGCACTGTCCAACCCTGAACCTGTTCGAGCTTCATTAAGGCAGGAATTGCGTTTTAATTAGCCAGAATGGACAGCTTTTCATTAAAGCGCAACGTGGAGAGAGAGTGTTCTGCAAATATGGGTGTTAGAATATGTAAATGAAACAGAAAGAAATTAGAAGGTGTTAACATTTATTGGAAAGCATGCAACTGCGCACAACAATCCAGGGCACAGACAGTCAAGCCTTTTTATCACCACGTGTCAATTTTGTATGTTAGTCAAGTTTACTTTAAATAACATTAACAACTTTGTTTTGAATTCCAATGGTGAAGTTTGCAAGTTTGGCTGAATTACAGACACAAAGGCCAATTCCCAGCAAGAGAGATTGGAGGGGTGCTAAGCAGTGGCAGTAGTTTGTGAGCTGTAATATGTTATTGCTATACTAAGTCTCCATGTATGTTTGGCCTTTGAACTGTAGCCGTTTTCGGGAGAAAAAAATAACCTGGTCTTACCTGGCTTATCGCCGGCAGGGAAACATTTCTCCATGAACTCCCCGATATCGTCTCGGCACCTAAAGGAAATGAGATTCTTCACATCTTCCCAGAGTTCAATCTTACCACAAAAAGCCCTCAAGAAGCAATTATCTGTTTTACACCATTCAGCCTTTTGAATGTTGCGTCACTGGAGTTGCGCAATAGTCTTTTGTCGCAAGTAAACTTGACAAGAGAGATAACAACAAATTGTTTGATTATTTGTATATAATGTACACAACTGGACTCTTATCACTTTATCTGTTAAACTGATTAGTCCGCAAACGTTGATTCTGACAAGGTTATGTGAACTGTTTTAACAAACGGCAGATGATGAAGGTAGCCAGAGGAGAAATGAACATCAGGTCTTGCAAGACAATTAAGGGAGAAGTATAGTGAAAATCAATCCATAGCCTAGTTGTTATGGGTCACTTAATGTTGTTAGTAGGAAAAAGGACCTGTAAATTTGATGCAACATAGTGCCAATAAGCGAGCTGATAACTATTGTTATCAGATAACTAATGTGAATGGGGCATAGCCAAATGAAACTGAAAGAAAGTCATTATGGCCCATACATTCTGCTTCACTATACGGTCTATTTTGCATTTCTTTGTTGAATTTTTTGCCCTGAAAAATTTTTTTCCTTTAAAAGGCCCAAAAATAGCAGAGGGAGAACACAAGGAGAACATGAGCTGGAGAGGTAATAAAAACATAGATTGGCCCGTTCCCTTCCCTTCCCTTAGTTGGTTCTCGGATTCGCCGCTTGAAAAAAATGCAAAATGAAAGAAAAATAAAATTGAATTCGAACTCACACGAACATAAAAAACACTGTGGCTGATAGCTATTATACTGAAAACAGCATGCTGCGTTCACGTGACATCGAAAACCAATCAAATCGCGCCTTTCACTTCAGAGCGCAAGAGACAAGAGACATGATATGAGGTTGAACGTAGGCTACAGCAGCCTAGACGTTATTATATTATTATATATATTATATATTATTATATGTCATACCTCAATTCCACAGCCAGCTTGCTAGGTGCTTAGATTCACAAACTCTTAAATAAATGACAAACCGTCAAACCTTTACATAACATAGAATGACAGAATTATGAATTTTCGTACATTGCCTAAAGTCTGCATGACAAAAAGTGTGCTGTGAGGTGTGAAAGTTAAGTTTATAAATTAGGCCACATTTAGTTTTTCCTAAACACATGAGTAAATGGCTTTAATGAACATTAACTGTGAGTGTGCTAATTTACCTTCAGAACATATTTTAGTTTTTATTTCGCTCGCTTGCTCCATATTTTTCCTGAAAAAATCTGAGAACCAACTAATTTTATTGGTGTGGCCTTAAAATAAAAAATAAAGTAAGCTAAGATTTTCTGAATCTTTAAAGTAATAAGAATCTAGACACATTAAACAAAGATATAACATAACATCGGCAAATCATAGTTTAACACGCAGGCAAACAAATCTAATTAGTTTGATCCAACTTGTTTACCATTGTCGACTGTCAGTTCATCTTGAGTGAATGACAGCAACATTTATCTGGACTGATGGCATATTTTCTGCATTTTCATGTTCTTCTTAAGTTCAGCTTGCAGGTATAGATCTGAAATAGTTTGTGTGTAAACTTTTGGAAAGCGTGACAGGCTTGCTTGAAATGCAACCGCCTGCGTCTTTGTTGTCGTGTTTGAGTTTGAGTTCTATAGGGTAATTGAATTACGGGCTTGAGTTTGATGGACAGCTGTGCGCTGTACTGCTGGAAATAGTTGCCTATATGAGGATCAGTAATAGACGTGTTTTCTTCCATTTGCTCTAATACAGGAAGAAGGGGGAAAAAACAAACAAAAACAAACAAACAAACAAACGACTTTTTTTGTACTGCCAAAGAGAGGCAGAGCCACGAGGCACGTACCCTGACAAGGTGCAAACAACAAGCAGAGTACACTGATGCTTCATAAGTGTCAACAGATTACACACATACAGTATGGCAAACCCTGTCCCTGTCAAATAGTGGACTGAACAGACTGTATGAAATCCTACAACCCTGCGGTTGTGCTGGGGTATTGCAGGGTAGCCTACTTGAGTTTGGAGTCCCTGACGTAGACTGGATCCTGCAGCTTATCCTCCCAAGGTAGGCGTCCACACAGCCACTGCACCATACAATAGCCCAAAATCTCCAAGTCCCCTCGCCGAGCAGGAGCTAGCCAACGAAACACACACACACAGAGTAACAAATAACGTCAAGCTCCAAACCAGCATAGCATAATCCAATAAATGCAAAATAAGGCCAAATGTTACTTGAACATAAACATGCCATGTCAGAATCTAAGAAGAATTAACAAAATTAAGAAACTTCATTTCAAACACTCTGCATACATTCCCCAAATACAGTGTAAATGTTAACACACATGCATAAAAGCAAAAAACAAACACACAGAAAAAACACACACACACACAAATGCAAGCACCCACATAAGCAGGATATTTTCCTATTTTCCTGTTTGACTGCGTCCCACTCTAGATCAGATTGTAATAGGAAGCAATTGATCTTTTACATGCTAAACATGCCAATACAACCTTCACTTTTGACATTAACTAAACCAATCAGCATTGTTAGGCCATGTTTTAGAGAGAGGTGGAATTTTATCAGTAATGATTTACATCCTCAGTTCTTTCTCAGCCAAGACACACTTAGATCATCACATGTTAAAAATGGACAGAGCACTAAAGCTGAACATGCATTAGGCTAAAGCCAGTCAGAAATGTGTTTGTTTGCTGTAATGAAAAAAAGAAAAAAAAAAAAAAAACCAGTGGACCCAGTGATCACACGAGTGTATGCATGTCAAAGTATAATTCAAATGAAAAAGAAACAGGGTCGGGCCTAATTTAAATAGGTTGGTCAGGTTACAGCAAACAAATAGAGTTTTAAGGATGGCCTAAATATGTCCAGTCATTAACTGCTTCAATGTTACCCCTCATTTGACTAGCAGTAAACTGCGAAATACCAATAGTAAAAATACTGAGAGAGACTAGTTCACTAGTAGTAAGAGTGGTATTATGAAACCCTGCCAACCGCCTCTCCAATGCTCACACTGCACATCACCAGACCAGAATACAACAAAAAATAAATCTTTAACCCCCCCCCCACACACACAAATTCAACTCTTGGTTGCAGCAAGTGTTTTGAGTGTCAATCAACGATCACTGCACTACGCACATAACTAAACTCTACCAAATTTGATTTGGTTAAGTTTGATTTACTTGACTTACACACTCCTTTGTGAGCGTCTATGCTGGTGAACTCGATGGTCCCGTCGTGACATCGTTTTGGGTCCTCTTTGTACTCTTTTGTGACTCCCTCCGGAGCATACCGATACGCCAACCCATAATCCACTAGGAACACCTAATTCGCCCATAAAGGGCATCATAATTTTTTCAAAGCAAGAGAAGAAAAAGACATTACAAATTATTTTTCAGCCCCCCCAACACCCTCCCACCAACCCTGCCTCTCCTAGTGGCAAGTCCACAATAAACATAAATCCTCATTCTCGGCAGTACAGGAAATAAGGATATAAAAAAAATAAGACAAAAGAAATTTCTAGATGTTAATCCTTTTAAAAGAACATATAACATTACTTTCTTAATGCAATTTGATATACGATAAACATCAAACCTGCTTCTTTCCAATACTGTCATGTGAGTACATATGTCATATTAGCAAATGAAAAATAGAGTCAAAGATCAACCACTAAACCTGCAAATCCCATGGGGCCTCTTGCGAAATTGTAATTTAAAAATAGCACAGTTTAATAATACACCACTGATACATTATTAATTCCCCAAATTAAATATTTGCCCTTGCCCAAAAGCCTTAACTTGTTTGCCTGAGACAGCGACTTGCCCCCACCTAATCTTCTCTCAGCTCAGGAGCAGCGAAAAAAAGGATTAACGATTCACTTAATAAATAATAAAAAAATAAGATTTCTATAAATAACACAATTGCATAGGGTGGCGTTAATGAGGTCTGTGTTTTCTGCAGATTCGGGCGTTATAATAAGCAGGCAGGCGAGCACACACACACACACACACACACACACACACACACCATACCTGATTAGGGTTTGTGTAGCTGAGCAGGAGGTTGGAGGCCTTGATGTCTGCATGCACATACTCGTGTTCATGAATGTACTCAAGAACATCCAGCTACACACACACACACACACAGAGGTGATGAATACAGGTCAAGCATTCTCAAATAACCACAGTTCAGTATATCTTAAACTCAATATAGGGTTGATGGACCGCATATATATAGTGCTCCCCTCCAAACACTCAAAGTGCTTTACAATGTATTCCTCACATTCACCCACCCAATCACACAATGGGAGGGCCATAATATATAGCCATGGACAAAAGTATTTCAGTACAGTATTTCAGTCATTTTTATTTTATATAATTTTATTCTGATTGCTACAATCAGATTGATAATTTACAGCATGCACAAATGTAATGCAGACTTCATGATGTTCTGAATGAATTCCCTTTGTTTTGATGAGACCAAATGTAAGATGCACTTTACAAAACAATGCTGCGGGGTGATAAAAGCAAAATATTTTTTCGGATTTCCATATTGTTTACATGGCAACGCTCTTTTGGGGGCTTGAAAACACAAAAAAGTTAAACCACCCCCCCCCCCAGAGTGAAAAACTTAAAAAACGCTCCAATCTCGTGTCACTGCGCCACGTTTTTGGCACTAGACTTGTACATGGCAAGCATGCACCAGTGCTGAACAAAGAACATGTAAAACCCAGCGACAGCCCTTGAACTTGCCCTAGCTGCTGTAGTTTAAGTCATTTTAATATTAACACCAATCCTGATGGAGTAGCAGATAACAGAAACAAAGTTCAACAATTTTGGATGCATCGATAGAGCTGAGCCCACTACAGCTATAGGTGAGACCCAAGAGAACATCTCAGTCCGGAGATAACTTCATTAGTGGAGTAGTAAGCTAGACAACAAGCACGTCACAATAAATTTCTGTAGGCCGTGTCAAAAGTCTGTTTTTGCCCTGAATAATGAGCTCCGTCCGTCTGTCCGTCCATATTGCCTTGATTAAAAGGAAATTCCACACACTTTTGCTGGTCCGTCTGCACACAGATGTTCACCCCCGAAATGATTTTCTAAATGCGGATATAAAAGTAAGAACGAAACGCCACTTTTATGTTTTTGGTGCAGACAGTTTTCGTGTAAACGTAACTCAATACATTTGCTTCCAAGACACCCTGAATATTCTTTGTTACTCTGTAACAGTGACAGACACAAACTCACAAGTTTTAGGCCCAGCTGAAGGACGACTTGGTGAGGAAACTTTTTGCCGTTCTCTTCAAACTTCTTCTGTAGGTCTGTTCCAAATCTGTCCATCACCATAAATCTGTAACTGAAACGGGGGCTAAATTACAACCTAATTAAAGTGATAACTTGGTTTATTTATCTGCATTTTTTGCCCACTCGATGACAATGCCTTTCCTCTGGATTTCTTACGCCTTAAAATGTATGCATTTGACAAACTTCCTTGAGTCCTTTATTCATGAAGCAAATTACCTCTTTCCCCCTTTACTATGAAGTCCAGATCCCCAGTACCTTGGAACTCCTAGATGCTTCAGTTTGTGTGAGGTCATCCACTTTTCAACTTCAAAGCAAAAGCAAAATGTTAGCAAAGTAAATGTATAGAGTAAACAACACAATATATGTAAAAAGAAGAAAACAGTGTAAATGTGTGAACGTGGCTGTATGCAAAGCTCAAAATAGGATCTCCTTCTCTCACTCTATAGAGAAAGATAGGGAGAGAGTGTAAGTTATTCCCAGGAACTTAAATTTATTGATGCAAGTAATAAGAATACGATCCCTTGGGAAATGGACGTGACGACCGGAAGGTAATCTGCCTGTGAGACAAATATTTACCAACACCGTGCTATACTGATGAATAAACCATGAGCACGGCCTAAGTAATATAACAGCTAATTGTCATGGGATGTTGACATTTGAATTGTTATTAAATAAAACGCAGAGCTGTGGCCTTGGGGCGACCGCACATGCCACAAAAGGCATCTGACACTGGAGCCCAGACGTGCAGATCCAAGAACTTTGTTTAATTAAGCACATTTTTTTTGTCTATGCTCTGTTTACAAGAATGACGCATTACCAGCTTAGATGTGGAGAGGAAAAACACAGAGACCTGGAGGGAAGATACAGTATGTATAGGTATAACGTCCTGAGAACTTACTCAGATCAGACCGGGCTGCACGCTGGTAGAACTTCAGTTCACAGAACAGAGGACCATTTTCACTGGGTTCCTGCAAAGAAGCGGCAATAATTTTGGTGATGGAATTACTGAGTACACGTACATGCAACACAACAAACACGGATGCACTGAAAATGACACCATTGCAAAGTCGTGTTCTAAATCTGGAACAGAATGATACTGTTTAAAGAAGTGCAGGTATTAGTACTATGCAATGATGTGGAAAAACAAAAAAGCATGTACAGTGCTGAGTAGACCTATACTGTACACCCAGGGCAGAAGGTATATCATGTTGAAATGATATTAATAAAAAAAATTATATTACCACTTTGATGACATAGGGTGCATCTGGTCCCACAGACTGTACAGTTTCTTCATTTGCTTCAATTGAGGAAGAGAAAGAATAGGAAAAAGAAGAATTAACAAAACATTTTCTTGGTGGTTCACAGATGTCATGGATTTGTTATAACCCGGTTTTTCATATTATAGTTAGACAGTAAAATAGTTAACGTTACCCAGGTACAGTAAACCAAACCCCCCTTGACCAATGGGAGCCCCCAGCTTCCAGCGTTTCTTGTGGATGTCAGTCAAGACCTCCCCTAGCGGGAATTCCTCCGCTAGCTTCCTTTTGGCTGGCCCTCTACCTCCTGTCTTAGCCTTAGCTTTGGGAGGCATCTAGGGAAGACGAGCACAGGAAGACGTTACCTTTAAGAGCATTGTCTAAAATGAAATGCCAATACAGTATGTCACAGACTACGCATAGTCAGATAGAGTTTAATATGAGGTATCGCAAAATATGTAAAGAAAAAAAACAACCCAGAACATGATATACAACAGAATACAATAGCGAGAAACGAAAGTAAGAATCGAAGATCATGGGCTGCGTTTGCACGTCAGATATAACGGTTAAATGGTTCCGATGTCACTTATGGGTGCGATGCTGTAAACTTAGGGACTCGCAGACATCATACTAAATGCTGTAACGTTACAAGCGTCTGCTGAAAGGACGTGAGTTTATATCACCGATGCCGTTACTCAAATAGCGACGAAACATTGGCTAGTGCTAACGTTAAGTGAGCTGCGTAGGTGGGGAAACATTTCTCTTCGAACACCACAAACCGACCAAAACGTGAGGAATGGTGCTTAGGTGGACTCCATCGCGTAAAGACGAATGACAAACGAGCTAAGAGCCGCCGTGATGTTATTCTTCCGAGTAGGCTAATGTTAACCTAACGTTAGCATGTCTTTAAGTTAGTTTATTTTGTAGTTAAGACAACACTGTGGTGTCATTTTCGATACTATACACAGCGTTGTGTTCCATAATATAAATACTTGCAACCGACCTTCAAGATATATAATTTAAAGCTCTACTGATGTTGCACGTAGTTGTAAATTGCCTCCAACTCCGAAGTTCCCGCACAACTCTTTACCAGGAAGTCAACCACCGAACGAAAGTTGTGCAGTGTAAACTGATTGGTTAGAAAACGTATTACGTACTTCCTCCGAAGCGAGAGGGGTTATGGTTGTTGTTGTCCTGTGTCGAAGTTTGGTAGTCTGAAGCGCGTTAATCCTCTTGAAGGTACTAGATTGAACTGCACATACGTAACGAAAACCATGGGTAATAGCTATCCCCAGTCTACTTGACTATTTATCCTTGGTTTTAAGTACAAAATTAACATCTGGCAAATATTTAAGGGGGTTGAGGGGGATCGTATAGGATTTTTGTTAGAATTACTCACGTGGTCTGTCAGTCAGCGCATTAGCTGCCCTGTCACTGCTTTTAGCTGTAGGCTACACATAGATTCCATTTCACCTTGTATCTAGATGCGCAAGTGATTCATGGCTAAATAATTAATTCTGTTTAACCTATCCTGTGACTGCTGAGAGCTCATGTATCACACGGGGACAACAGCATCTCATGACAAGTGTTTGCAGTATTGACCTATAACACTGTCACCAGTTGTACAGGTTTAGCATGTTCAGTTATACCTAATGAACATGTTCTATTTTTTCTCTCAATTTGTAACCTAGTTTTATCATAAATAGAGACATGACTGCACGTATTCAAAGTGGCTGTGTTAGATTTGATTAGTGGGTATAGGAAAGTTACCAACAAGCTGTGTGATTGCAGCCTACCTCTCTCAAGATGGTAATTTTTCCATGTGTGTGAGTCACTGTGAATTATGACAAAGCTTCAGGCGAATAAACATGCAGAGCACCTCTCAGATTGTGTCCAAAAGGATAGAACTGGAAAACATGTGTCTTTTCCTCCTGATGAGGAAATTGTCTCAGGATTTGCGGAGTACAGGGACACACAACAAGCTGGTGAGTTCTGGTTTGCTGAGTTTTAGATCCTTACTGCACACTCAAATCGTGTTTTTTTTTTTGTCTTCATGAGAAATTATGTGCATGAAGCATTAGTGTATCCTACTTCTTAAAATTATACATTACAATTATACATCATAATTGAAATGGCTACTATATACACATTTAAAGATGTTTGGGCATGGGGACACTAGTTGTATGTAATAGAACAACAGTTGTATGTAATAGTGTTAATGAAAATATGTTGCATGTCAACTTACACTTGATTTTCTAACTTTGATGGATTTAATTGTAACCTTCTACTGCTTTCAGTTGGCTGTGCTAATGTAGCAGATATTATCTCTGCCTATGAAGAGAGCTGTGTGAAACATCAAGTCAAGCCCAACCCTAAAGCTCTGGAGCAGATAAAGGTCAGTAGATATGGACATGATCATAGCTATACACACACAGCCATATTAACATAACAAACACACACCCTTGTAGCCAGTCCCATAGACACTCAGACACTCAGTCACACGTACACACACATACACGTACTGTACACACAAACACACAGAGTCACACATCCACTGGCACATTCACATAGACATACACACACATATTCACATGTACTGTACACACACACACACACACACTCAGACAGAGGTACACACAGTCACACACAGCAGGCATGCATAATTCAATGCATGCCGTTACTTGTTTTACTTGGGCCTGATATATTAAGAGCATCAGTTTCCCCTCTGCATAAATTTACGATTAGATCAAGGAGAATTATTTGTAGGAAATTAGAGGCTTTGGAGTGCTTACATTAAGTACACACTCAGTATTATCTTGGAGGTGCTAATGAGCCAATTGCTTTTGAAAGTAGTGTAGGTGGTCCCTTTAAAAGAGTAAAATATGTATGGCTAAGTTGACGCTAAAAGGAGAGCTATTTAGTGGAGAGCGGCAAGCGAATACCTAATAAGACTATGCAAAATGGGTCTTTCTGCCTGCTTAAAGAGCATATTTATTAAATTAGGTATTTTTCAGGCAGGGATGTCCCTTGAGGATGGCTGTTGAAAAACTATTTAAAGCTTTTTATTGCACCCGTGGGCTTTCACTTTTCTTTGAAATGTTTAAAGTGGGTATAACAGTATTGCCTTTTGGTTCCAACACTGCCAGAGTGGTAAACAATAAGACGGCAGCAGTCAGAAACTCCAGGCTTTGGGTTTTAGAGATGAACCTGATGCTTAAAGATTTTTCATAAATAAAGTTTAACCTTCCCAAATGAGTTTCTAATGCTCACACTGTGATGTGGTACAAGAGCGATGCAGATTATTCTCATTGTGAAGCTATTCAGCTGGCGGTGAAAAGAGCAACAAATGAATAATTCTCTTCAGGACACCCTGCAAGTGAAATTAAAGCACTTGTTACTTTCTTTTTATATTGGGGTGATTTTCACAGAACTCTTGTGAAGTATATCAAACAAAAGTATCATAGGACTGTGAAAACAGCAGACAAGATGATGCTGTAGAAATACAGAGCCATTTCAAAAGCATAGATCAGGAAATGCAGAAATCAGAATCTTATTAAGGTTTTGATATGGAATTTGCCAGTGGCTGGTATGTACGATGTTTAGATACAAACATTCAGATCTTTATATATGTGTATATATATATATATATGTATGTATGTATGTGTGTGTGTGTGTGTGTGTGTGTGTGTGTATATATATAATATATAACGTAATATAATGTACATGTACATGTATAATGTATATACTGTATATACATTTTGACAACAAGGCAATTGTTGTCTCCCTTTCACATTTACTATAATGGTTGCTAATGTTGCTAAAGTAATGGTATTGGCATTCCGATCGTGATAGAGGTTGTGAGCAGAGAAACTGATGAAAGGGCCTGCAGCTCAAAATCAGGCTAATACCCATGCAGGGAGAACCAGGAGTTTGCTTTTCTCCCACTAGACTTTCCTCTCCTTCCTCCTTCGCCTCCTCTTTCTCTCTAGCTGTCCGCTCCGCTGGATGTAGGGTACTATATCAGCCTTCGACACACTGTGTGTGTGCACGCGTGTGTGTGTGTGTGTATATATATATATGTGTGTGTATATATATATATATATATATATATATATATATATATATATATATATATATATATATATATATAAATTTGAATGTTTGTATCTTAACATCATCAAGTATAAATAACTTATAATTATTTGGGAACTTATAACTTATAATAATTTGGGACTCTTAAATTTTAATGTGTATCTTCACCCTCTAGACCTTAGGGACTCATAATTAAAGTTTATCTCTCTCTTCCCCTTTCAATGTTTCTCTCTCTCTCTCTCTTTCTCTCTCTCTCTCTCTCTCTCTCTCTCTCTCTCTCTCTCTCTTTCTCTTTACTCTGTATATCTCCCCCATTTCCCCTTTCTTTTCTCTCTCTCTGTTTCTGTGTCCACCTCTCTCTCTATATCATTCCCTCCCCCTATTTCTCTCTTTGCCTCTCCCTGTTTCTCTCCCCATCTCTCTCTCTCCCTCTCCCCCCCCCCCCCCCCTCTCTCCATAGTTTTACCTCTCTCCCTTGACTTGTCTTCTGAATGATTTTATATTTCAGTCAACACTGCTTTCATTGTACAAAGCTAGAAATTGGGATGTATGTTACACATCATATTTGATATTAATCGATTTACAGATTCCGAGCAGTCGGTCTGTGGTTGGTTCATTATCCAGCCAACTGCCCTGCCATGCTCTAGCAGACGCCAGTGCTGGTGAACAAAGACAAGCAGCAAAATATTTTGAAAGTGAATTAAAATTTTGTGTACGTTTTCATTCCTTTAATGATAAATTAAGTTACTAATTTTGTCTATGCTCTTTCTAGACACTGCAGGTTTAATTGCTAATTGTTAACTGGGAATGAATATATTTGCATATTAATTAGCTCCCAATTTACATTTTTAATTTGCTGCCTTCAAAGGCTGTGAGATAAAAGGTCGTGTTATTTTAAATAATTTATCCTTTATTGCAGAAAAGATGCTGAAAGGAAAATTTGCAGGCGAGTGTAACCCCTGAGAGCTTTTACTGTATAAAGTGTTCCAAATTTTTTTCAACTAATTAAATGATGGCAGGCGGGAGTGGGTGCTTAGAAACGTCCTTTCTACAAAGCCACCCAGAATAAGGAGAGCTGGAGTGCATCTTCTGCTCTGTGAGGACTGGAGAATGGCAAATGCACTAGAGATGGCCTCAGTGGAAGTCAAGTTTATAAACTGCGTCCCATTTTGCCCGGGAAAGAAAATTCTCTTTTTATCATTTAATTTCCTTCTCTCCCTCCTGACGTGTTAATACATTTGGCACTTAGTCATTCCAGTTTTCTTAGGAAGAAAAAGAAAAAGTTTGAAGGAAAAAAAAAATCCAAGCTGCTCAGTGTGTCAATCTAAAAAAAAGCAAAGTGAAGAGAAAGGAAGTTTCTTCTTTGTGAACTATGAGAACGTTTTTTGAAAAGCAGATGAGAGCAATCCTGGTAACATTTCTGGTGTTTGATGCTAGTGCAGGGTGCCATTGCCTAATAAACACTAGATATCCATGTTCGAGCAGGCTTCACTCAAACTATTCCTTTTACTTAGAGATTGCTGGCCAAGTGTTTTTACAAATTAAACAGAGAAAGAGATAGAAGGCCAAACTTTTCATATACCATTTTTACACTTGCTGAAAGCTTCTGTTTTACACCCATTTACCATTTAAAAAAACATCTTACTTTTTCTGTGCAATAAGTTGGAAGAGGGCCTGTTGCCTATAACTGAACATGATGACTACCATGCCCTGGATGAATAAGAATCTTCACAGACATCTTTCTTATTCCTAAATGCAAGCAAACATGGGATTTTCAGATGAAGAAATACTTTTAATCGTAGTGCATGCAACGCAATGCACATCATTTATATGTGCAGCATGAAGTGATATAACCAGACTAAATTTAGCTAAATTCCTAGTGATTTTGATTGGTGGCATCTCAGCAATTGCTGGTTTATTACGTGTAATTTTCTGAATGTTATTGATTCTTGTGTTTGCATCCATGTGCTGTGCACAGCATTGAGAAATGGAAGAAAAAGAGAGATGTGAATGCAATAGATTACCAGGCATCTCTGTCTCCACACATCTACAGACACACAGGACAGGGTAATAGGAATGGTTACTTTTGAAAAGACAGTGTGTACTTGTTTCCTCCTTTCCAACAGGGCTCTCTCCAGCTAGTTTTGTTTGCCCCATGATAAGCAAAACTCACTCTTGAACTGTCTGAGTGATATCGCCATCAAGTATGACAGCACTTTCTGGAACGTCATGCACTGTAAAAAATGTGATGTCCAGTTGCCACAGAAATTATTTCATTTTGATCTCGTACTTGCAGCAGTAAATAGCACTTGTTTAGTCTTTTTTGGCACGGACTACAGCAGCTTGTGAATCTTAAAAACAGACATGAGTATGCAGCTATGTTGTCTGACTTGCTGGTCCCAGGTCCACTGTAGCCATTGTCTATTGATTATAAAGCATGATAGCTGTCACACCTTAAGTGTTCTTGTCTTGTGTACCCTGACTATTAGTGGTGACTTTACTGTGCCATTAGGTAATGCACATGGACTTGCATAACGTTGTGTTATGCAAGAAAATGATCCTAAAGTTTTTTTTCCCATTTTGCCTGCAGCTGGTTGCTACTGTTGGCACAAGAGCAGGATATTTTGATCTAAGAGGTGAGTGAGCATGTGCACACACACACACACACACACACACACACACACACACACACACACAAACTCTTCAATTACAAATTATTATTTGTTTGCTCTCTATGGAAGATGCAGTCCTAATTGATCTCATTTTTCATGATCAAATGTATGCTAAATATACTTTATTGCCTCTACCAATTTTTTTTTACAGATTTATATTTATAAAAATCCATTTTAATCCTCATTTCAACAAAGACAGGTATTAGAGAATTATTCTACTGGCTGTGATCAGACTGTGAAATGCACCCATAAGACTATATCACACATGCTGACACCAAAGCGGATTTAATTCATTCTTCATGTTACAATTTCATTTCTGATTTGTTTTGGCGCTGGTCAAAATAAATAAATAAATACATAGAAAAAAATATATATCAGGGTGCTTCTATTTTCTTTTTTCTAAATTCAATTACAATTTTGGATACGGCTTATGGTGTTGGCAACATGCCTGTTTTGATAATGACCGTGTTCAGAGATGTGCCAATTAGTTTGTGGGGATTAAGTCAACTTGATCCATTAACATTTGAGGCATTTTAGTAAACATTAGGAATAATGATTGCAGGATCAGGGCATGGAGAGGAGGCCACAGACATCTTTAATATCCCATCCTCTTTCATTTCTCAGCACACACACTAAAATATGTAGAAAGATAATGATAAGGCAGCAGCAATTATGCTGGTTTTTGTTAGCCTAGAAACAAATAGATGCCAAAAACAGTATAACCATTGTGTTTGAGTAAAGATATGATGGTCTGATGTGGACCTTTTTGTTTGGAATATTTGAAAAATGGCCTAGAAACACAGCAAGGGAATGTAAACTATTTAGTGAATGTTGCTTGGTTAGCATCCCAGAATTACCCATAAAAGCAGGAGAAAGTGAAAAAAACAACAACAGTGAAATGCCTGATGCTAAGTACCAAGTTATTCAGATGTTATCTGAAGTTAGCATGCTAACCAACTTGTTCCAGGCTAGCCCTGCTACAATTTTGCATATTCTATCTGGATGTGTCTGCTATAAAGATAATGCGTTGTGCCTATCAGAAAGCACTAGACAAAAATAAAAGTATTTCATACAAACACCACAGCAATGTATTTTTGTGGGGGTTGTGTTGAAAGAATCCAGAAACACAGATCATGCCACCCCACTGGTGGCAACTCAAGGCATAAGCTGATGCCATCTTTCTGCCACCCTGCCTATTCATCCGTGTTGGGCATAAAGGATATTGAAATGGGATTTCAGATGTGTTTCATCTGCGAGGGTTAAGCAATTGCTGTTTGAAAAGTAAAAGAAAATAACTCTGCCAATGATTATGGTAATTGTGAATAAATGACTATCCTGCATCCTTCATCAACACCCAGCTCACACCCATGTGACATGGCCACTGCGGGCAGGCATATAACAGAGGGGAAGGACAGAGGCCTAATATGGCTGCCGTGGTCGTCAAAGTGTTTCTTCGGGCTTTCATTTGTTTGGAATAATTCCCAGTGCTTCGATTTGTGTGTCAGTGACTGTGGGAAAGGCACATGACACGCCATTCATTAAAGGGATAGTTCGGTTTTTAACACATTAAGCCCCTTTCACAGGTTGTCTAAAATGCAATAAAGTGGTTGACTTCGAAATTTTGACGATTGCTTCTGTCTCGGCTATTTGGGATATGTAGAATCGCCTCTGCCTGCCTTCAAAATGGCTAGCAATGGGCATGTGTTGTTTCTATCCTTAAAACACTAGTTTTAAAAAAAGTGCTACTTACCAAGTGGTTAGTGGTTAACAATACATGTTTTGGAACATCATTGAGCACCACTAACCACTTGATGAGTAGCACTTTTTTTAAAACTAGTGTTTTAAGGATAGAAACAACACATGCCCATTGCTAGCCATTTTGAAGGCAGGCAGAGGCGATTCAATATTTTCCAAATAGCCGAGACAGGAGCTATCATCAAGATTTTGGTGTCACTTTATTTCATTTTAGACAACCTGTGAAAGGGGCTCAATGTGTTAAAAACCAAACTATCCCTTTAAGCCTGACCTCGTTTGAACTGCAATGAAGACCCAATGACGTGGTGCACCAATATAGTGGGACATAGATGCACACATGTGGTGAATGTGGTTGTATTTATGGTGTTTAATACTCATTCTTTTTAAAAGCCAAGAGGACACATCCATGTGACACAAGCTTGTCTTCTTTAGACCTGTTTCTTTATGGACTTTGTCAAATGCCACTATCATCTGTCTTTCAGGTGAACAGTTAGACTACTGCTCATGTGAATCTCTAGAGGAGATTTTGAAATGTATACAGTTTGATTCTATCGATCTTCAGGAGACAGACCTTGAGGAAAATGTAAGTTTCTAAGTCTAGGTTTTTTTTTTGGGTCATCTTTATATCGAGGAACTGACATCCACACCACTATTTCTTAGGGTGCATCATCCTTATTGGAAATGATTTTGTACTATGAGTCGACATGTCAGCTCAATATTTCATCCAACGTGCGCATGGGCCCTGCAGGATGGGACGCCCTCTCTCGCCTCGCCAGACAGGTAAGGTGTGGGGAATCCATCAGGTAATAGACTTGAATCAATAACTTTATAATACAAGATTATAACTTTATGATACTAGATAGTTAAGATAATAGATTTCGGACAACAGCATTTAA
This sequence comes from Limnothrissa miodon, assembly GCA_017657215.1. Classification (NCBI taxonomy): domain Eukaryota; kingdom Metazoa; phylum Chordata; class Actinopteri; order Clupeiformes; family Clupeidae; genus Limnothrissa; species Limnothrissa miodon. Next base: position 6,567 of record JAGFZM010004980.1, on the reverse strand, counting down.
TTTTTTTCTATTTCATTTTATTTGTACTGCGCATTATACAAGTCATGTCTCATGCTTCACAGCAAAGACAACCAATAAAAAGGAAAAACTCCCAAATTGTTCTGTTGGGTAGCAGCACTCCAGTCTGGATGTATATTGTATATTATGACTGATTTAAGACCAGTGATCTTAATATCTATGTTTCAAGAACCTGCATAATTTGCATGTATAAAAAAACAAAAAAACAAAAAAAGAGCAGTATAGCTAATGTGAATGCACACCTAAACGGGTGTGTGAATGAGTTGTTCAGTCGGAACACACTCACTGACCTGAGACCTGTGTATGAAACTCAGGGATCGTTATGTGTTGCAGACTATTACGTTCACTGACCTGTTAGTGGTTGCACACAATAGGAAGTCAGGGAGCCCAAGTCCAGGGTAAGGAGTGAGTGGGGGTAAGGGGGGGGGGGGGTCTGCCCCTTGTGGTGAGGATCTGATGGACTTCAATGGTGCCACCATTGGCACTCTTTCTGGCTGTGGCTCACAAGATCAATCGAAGCAGAGCTCCAGGGCTCCAGAAAAACAAGAGACGGACAGAGGAAGGAAGCAAAAGAAAGAAAAGAAAAGTGGTAAAAAAAAATCTGGACATCTTTTGATGCGATGGACCTAGGGATGAAATCTAACAATGGCCTCCAGATTTGACAGCAGCTTCTGTCTGATAGTTGTTTTCCATGTTTGATGTTTTGCTGCCTGTTCAGACAGGTGAGTAGTTTGATGAAAGTACTGCAGGTGAAATTTTGAGAAATGGTACGGCCAGTCCGTAAGAAGGGCAGAATCAGGACCCAAAGCCCTCCTCTCTCTCTCTCTCTCTCTCTCTCTCTCTCTTTCCATCAATTTCTCTCTCATTCTTTCTGTCTATCTGTCCATTCACCTCTCTCCCAATTCTTCCGTCTCCTCTTTCTTTCTACCACCACCATTCCTCCTACTATCCAGCCCTCCTCCACTCTCCCTCCATCACTCTGTTGCTCCCTCTCTCCCTTTTCTCTATCCATTTTTCTCTTTCACTCACTCTCTCTGTTTCATACCCTCCAACCACTACCACCTCAACCCTTCCCTTTATACCTCTCTCAATCCCTTTTGTCTCCTTCACTCACTCTCTCTATCCCTCTATTTCTCCGAACCCCCCCCCCCCCCCCCCCCCACACACAATACTACCACCTCTAACCATCCCTTCATTCATCTCTCCATCCCTCCTTCCCTCTCCTGCCCTCTCCCCTCTGTCCATCCTTCTGTTCCCCATGAGTGACGGCTAGTTGTCTGCTGTTGTGTTGACAGAGCAGCTGCCTACGGAGACTGGAAGCAAGTAACATGCCCATGGTGGAGTATCCCGCACAGGCCCTGTCAAAGGCCCTCCCCGGCAGCAGGCTGGCCGTGCTACACCTGGAGAAGGCCAGCCTCAGCGGGAGACCGCTCTTCACCCTCGGTATGCTCGCTCTGCACCTGTAGCAACCAGAGGAGCTCTGTAATAGAACACAGATCTTCAACAGGGGCCCTGTGATCCCCAGGAGTTGTTCAGAGTAGCACCAATGCTGTGTCGGGCCAACAAGAGGAATTCTTCATTCTGTGTAAAGCTAACAGTGACACTAACAAACATGGCTAACCCAATCATACATTAACATTAAAATATTCAGTGCAATGATCTCTCAAAGCAGAAGCTTTTTACTCTGGCTAGGCTTTCATCTAGAGCTCACTTGTGATTTACTCATGAAAGGCCATGCGGTAACATTTGCATGAACAAATATACAAATTAAAATGTGGTGACGTTAAACATATGGAAGCCGATTGCAGATAATGGAACGAGTTCAACTGCTCAGACGCCGTCAGACGCTGGGTGCCTAAATGCACTAAACCAGCTGAAAGGGATCAAATAAAATATACACATGCTCAATTTCAAATGAGCACATTAGTTTAACATTATAGATTAAGTATTCTCTTTAGTGGCAGACTCCTGTTCGCCCCTAGTGTACAGCTCTGACTGGAGGAGGCGGGGAGAGACAGAGTTCATGTTTAGATGCTGTAGGCATGTTTAATGCATAAACTCTTATAGAAAATAAAGAGTAACACACACCAAAGATTACTTTGGAGGTGCTGGCCACTGGTTAGACTTCATAAATGGAAAATAAAGTGCCGCACACTCGGCTCCAGGTCTTCTTTTATTGACTGAAATAACGTTTCGGCCTTCTGGCCTTCTTCAGGTTTCAGAAACAAAAAGATCCCATATCCATTTATTCCCCCACAAAACATTGTCCACACCTGATGCCTCTGAGTTCAATGTTCACTCATTGGCAAATTAGTGTCCAATTAAGGCGTGAAGTTAAATAACAAATACACAGATTGAAATTACAACATCAATTCAAATGAACATCATAAATAACACATTCTGTATAATAAATAACATCTAGGTTAGAGAAAACATCTAAGATCATATTCAATATTCAATCCATAAGGTGTTAACGATTTTAAATGGTAAATCCAATAATGTTCTCTCCTAGAGAGAAGATTATCCAAATTACCCCCTCTCGGAGGTGAAGATACCTTTTCAATACCAATATAGTTGAGGGATGAAATAGGATGATTAAATTCTACAAAATGAGCAGCTACTGGAGTTTTTACATCGAATGGTACTTCTATGTTCGGCTATGCACGTCTTTAAAGATCTGCTTGTTTTGCCGTCATATGATTTTCTGCAGGGGCAAGTTATTACATATATCACAGATTTTGTATTACAGGAGATTTTACCTTTAATTTGAATCTCCTTTCCTGTATGTGGATGTTTAAAACTACTATATTTATAAGTGTAACTGCATTGGCTGCCGCTTCCAATGGGACGAGATTAGTTTGGGACGAGATTAGTTCTGGAGACAGATAAGAGTGAACAAGCTGATCTCGTAAATTTCTTCCTCTTTTATATACCACCAGTGGTCGTTCGTTGAAAATATTTTTAAATTGAGGATCTGATTCTAATATGTACCAGTGTTTCATTATGATATATTAATTGTCTCAAGCTTCTGCAATACTCCGTTGTTAATATTATGCGCCTATCAGATTTATTTTTTGGTTTATTTTTTAGTAGATCTGTTCTTGGTATCCCATTTATTTTTGTAGCTGCTTCATTTAGAACTGAGTTTTTATAACCTCTCTGTCTAAAATTATTTTTTATGTTCGTCATATTCCTAGTTAGATCTTCAGGTTTTTGAAAGATACGTTTTAAACGACAAAATTGGCTAAAAGGCAGACTGTTTTTAACTGTAAGGGATGGTCCAAGTTTGCCCTCAATAGTGAATTTCTCGCTGTAGGTTTTCTGTAAAGATCGGTGTATAGATGTTCCCCATCCCGAATAATCCACAGATCTAAGAAACTAAGTTTTTTATCACTGTAATCCATGCTAAATTATATGAATTCTGAACATGAGTTGAGGAATGCAAAAAACTCTGTTAACTCGGTCACGAATCCCTTAAAAAGGCAAAATACACCGTCTCAATATCTCATCCACAGAACAAGGTTCGTTTTGAAAGCATGGTTAGAGTAAATATGCTTTTCCTCAAGTAAACCCATATATAAATTTGAAAAGGAAGGTGAAACGAGCTGCCCATACTGTAGGTACTCCATGTTTCTGAATATAGAACGTTTTTTGGAATACCCAATAATTATGTTTTAGAATTAATTTAGATAATTCCAAAATGCATTTCTTGGATGGATTACTCCTTGAGTCTTGAAGATAGTAATCATGTGCTTCCATGCCTCCATCATGTGGTATGGACGTATACATTGCATTGATGTCAAAAGATACTAGATACAGTTCCTGTATCTTTTGTAAAAGAAGGCCTAATAATCCACCGATGTAGACGAACTGGAAGTAATACTGGCCACTATTGGCCTGCCTGGCGGTTGGTCCAGACTCTTATGGATCTTTTGTAAGGTATAGAAAGTATAATAATAACTGGGTGTTCTATTTGTAAAAAGTCATATTCTTTTTTGGAGATGTCACCTCTTTTGAGCAATTCCTCAAGGGTTTCAAAAATAGTCATTTTAAAATGTTGGGTTGGATCTTCTGATAATTCTTGATAAAACATTTTATCAGATAACTGTCTTATTCTTTCACATAGTCAGTTTTATTCTTCACCACCGTAGCTCCCCCCTTATCCGCTGATTTAATTACAATTGATTCATCTTGTTTTAAATCCTTCAAAGCATCTTTCTTCTCTTGTCAAGTTGTTATATTGTGACCTCTGTTTTTCTTGAAGATATTTATCCACATCATGCTCTACCAATCTACAGTAAGTCTCAATCAAACTATTACGATTAATAGGAGGTACAAAAATGCTTTTGTTTTTAAAGACTTTCTTTTCAGTTGCAGAAGCAGACATAACGTTATCATCATCTCTTTTTTCATCATCTTGTTTAAAGAATTCTCTTAGACGTATGTTCCTAAAAAACTTAAATAAGTCCACTTTAACATCAAATTATTTTACATTATTTATGGGTACAAACGAAAGTCCTTTGTTAAATACCGAAAGATGAAACGCATCTAGAGACTTACTGGATAAATTAAAAACAGTAATTTCCTCGGTTGGTAGGTCCAGGTGCGGGTCCGGTATCGAATACATAAACATTATCAAAATGAACAGATCACTTAATAGAGAAATAGATTAGCAAGGGCCAAACAGAACACGTGCCTTTGGCAAAAAGCTAGTGAGGAAATGTGATTGTAGCTGAGTATTGTATCAATATTATAAAAGTGTTACATGTTTACAAACTGCTTGCATGAATATGTCCATCCTTGGAAGTTATCAGGGTGACAAATATGTACTAATATATAATATGGAACCAGAGATCTGGAGGGTTAGAGAAGGCTTTGATGAAGGTGAAGGTGGAAGGACTTGGACGAACTACAATCTCTTTTCTTGTGTCTAACAGTGTGTAGCACTGTACAGACATTTACATGGATTGCACTGTGTTCAGGTCAAATGAGATATAACTTGAAACAGTGCTGGACTCCTTAAGATAATGAATGCCAGCTGAATGAAGCAGTGTATCATCCGTCGCCATCTCTCTGTCTGCATGTGTTTAAGACCTAGTGCCTCCTGTGGCATGCCTCGGATAGGCTGTAATCATGTATGAACATGCGTGTGAATTACACGCACACACACACACACACCTACCACTGCTGGTGAACAGAATTAAGACACTAAGACACAGAGTCACCTTCAGCAGGCACCGTGGAGACACTCTGTGGTGCTCTTGTCACGGTGGAGTGTGTACTCACTTTGAGATGCGGTTAGGTTGTGTGTGTGTGTGTGTGTGTGTGTACAGTGTCCATACACAGTCCTGGCCAGCAGGAACAGATGACAGCGGACAGGGCGAGGCGCGGCAGATTTTGGCCCAGTGACCCTAACAGCCAGAGCCGCCTGGGCTTAGATGTCCTAATCTTCTGCCTGTCACTTCACACACTGCTGAGTCCGCACGCACGCACACACACACACTCTCTCTCTCTCACACACACACTGGCCAACAGCCTGACACAAAGTAAAAATGTAGGTATTAGATAGGTGTTTAAAAAAAAAATATATAAAAATGAAAAAAAAAATTCTCCTTCACTCTTTCAATCTCTGATTCTGTTTATAATTTTCTCTCCATCTCTGTCACTTTCCCTTTTTTTGTCCCACACCAGACTTTGGCCCAATCCCATTTCACCCCTTCGCTCTACCCCTCTACCCCTGTAGGGGTGTACCAATTTCCGTTAAGACAGAGGGGTAGGGGTAAGTGGTAGGGCTATATACCCCTCCAAACGGAGATTTTTCAGAGGCACACTCCGAACGGAGGGGTATGAGAAATTTCCCAGAATGCCTTGCGAATCTCCAGAAAAGTTCACAAATGTTAGTATTTTCTCCATTATTGATGGTTTAAAATGTTTGATAACCGTTGTATTGTCTTAAGTTTAACGTTATTCCAATGTGTAATGGTCCTTTTCTCCATAAAATGCACACGAAAAAAATCACTAATACAATGAGTAGTGCAACGTTATTTGTGACTTGAGGGATCGGTTGGAGCATTGAGTTGTGAACGAATTGCGAGCGTCCGTGCTAAAAAAGTGTTGCCAACGTAATAGCTGCCGGAGAGTACTGATGATGTATGCGATTGTTGGGGTGTCCCAAGTCGTAGGGGTTGACTTTCAAACCCTACCCCTTGTTGCTCTGCTTCAAGGGGCAGGGGGAAGGGGTAGGGGTAGAAATTAGAAATGGGATTGGCCCTTTGTCTTTTGTCTCCTCTTCACTTATTGCTCCATTTCTATTTCATGCTTTCTCTCTTTCTCCTTCACACACTCTCCTTCTTTATCTCTCCCCATTCTCTCTCTCTCTCTATTTCTCTCTCACTCACTCACTTTCTAACTTTCACTTTCCCTCTCTCCATCTCTGGCTCTCACTCTCCATCCCCCTCTTCAATCTCCATCTCACACACACTCTCATTCTCCATCTTTTATTCCATTCACTCTCTCACTTTCTAACTCTCACTTTCCTTCTTTCCATCT
>JAGFZM010004979.1:0-43286 GCA_017657215.1 Limnothrissa miodon | reverse complement strand
TGACCCAGAGGAGGGAGCCCTTGCACACACTCCATATGGGCCTCGTCAGGGCTTCATTAGAGGAGGGAGAGGATGCTGGAGAGACTGATCTCTAAGGATGTCTTGGACACGCTGCTGTACACCCATACACACACACACGCCGCTGTCTCTGCCGACACCACCGCACGCTCACTCTTGCACAAACACACAATTACCACGGCAACAACACAAACAACAGCAGCATAGGCGGAGGTGGCAGCAGCGGCGGCAGCAGCAGGCGTCTCGTGCGAGGGGATGCACATGTATGTAATTAACCTGGGGGGGAGAAAATCTAATCTTGCGTAACATGTTAACTGTGTTTGTCCCAGGCTGCCGCTGCTGATGTGTCTGTTGGTGTTGCTACTGCGCTCCAGTCCAGCGTGACCTGGTCAGGGCACAAACACGCAGCCCGCCTCTTTAAGCTTTACAACGGATCTAAATGGCTGGAGAATTAGCTTTAAAAGCTCATTTTGACTAGCCTGGGCCCGCCCATACTTCCTGTGACGCTACATTCAATTTCACGAGCAAGTCAGTATGGCCAGCGTGCCGATTTAGAGGAATTATTTTTCCCAAATCTGTGGGCACCAATGACAAACGAGCTTACGCATACGTCATCGGAATGAGTGGTCTTGTAGATTCGTCAAGTAGTATACAGAGGCAACTGATGGACGCAGGTTAAGCCCGCCTCCCAGAAGACGTTTAGTAATGTAGGATGGCCAGACTAAGCTCCTATGAGCTTTGTCGCGGAAGCCAGGCTACATTTTGACATATAAACATTGAAACATATAAAATATATTTTCTAGCCATCAGACAGGATGCGGAAGCACTCCAGCCTATACTGATCATCAGCATCACCCTCCAGCTCTGTTCATTGGCCAGAGTGCCTGTCCTTGCACGTGTGCATGTGTGTTTGCCTTCTAACGCCTGAGCAAGGCTCTGGAACGAGCTGCAAAGGGGTGATGATGTTTGGATGGGTGGCAGCGTATCCAGACACAAAGGCAGATTTCCCAACACATGGTATGGTTATGTACAAGAAGCTCAGCGAGATATAAATGGGATTTATGGCGGCCTCTGTATGCAATAATGTGCTTCCCCTAGACACTTCATCTAGGTTACATACCACCAGGTGCAGATGTGGCCAACCTTCTTATTTTAATTCATTTAGACATTAGGGACTAATGTGTCAGTGTGTGTGTTTGGTAATGGGTATTCAGAGAATGGGTAGACAGAAAGAGAGTTACAGGCCATGTTTGCTTTAATTACCTTATGTATGTCTGATTAAGCAAACCCTTGTGTGTGTGTGTGTGTCTGTGTGTGTGTGTGTGTGTGTGTGTGTGTGTGTGTGTGTGTGTGTGTGACCAGCTGACACCTGGTATCATCCCACGTGTAACAGAATTTTAAGACCTTTCTGACCTGTTAGTGAGCCCAATTCCATCAATGAATATAAAATTAGCATTGTTATACATTTGAGGGGGTCTACAAATCAAAGCATGCAGTCCACATTTTACTCTCTGCTAATCAGAAATGACCCTGTGTAAAAAAAATACAAATCTATTGCTGAGCAATTGTGTATTTGTCTAAAGTGATCTAAGATCTGCAACAAGATTTTAAAAAATCTTCCATTTGAGGTAAATATCTAAATTTTAACAGTTCAACAAGTAGTGTTTTTTGTCTGTTTAGGAAATGCGAAAGGACCCACCTTCCTCAACACCTCATTGGCCAATCCTCTCTAATAGCTCCTCCCTCTCAGTGCTACCACTTTTGCTATAAGCCAGAGGGCCCACCTCCCTCATCCCCACATTGGTCAATCCTCTCTCATAATTCCTCCCTCTCAGTGCTCCCTCTGTCGATGTCAGCTAGAGGGTCCGTGGCAAAGGGCCAATGAGGAGTTGAGGGAGGCCTGGTTGAGGACGGAGGTGCATCGCCGGCGTCCTCAGAGGAGCGGTGCCTCAGGGGCAGACTCAGGCGAGCTGCGGGTCAACAGCAACATGCTATCAGTGGCCTGCGGAGACGCTGCTCCGCACTGCGCCGGTCCGCGCTAAGAGCCCGGCTGATTGTGAATTTATACTCTTATTAAAACTTAAAGACTTCCCCTCCATTGCTCGTCTCCCTTCCTAAGAGCGCTCCTCAACCTGATTCATTAATACGTGACAGCACTCACACGCACGTTTTGAAGGTTTTTCTTTTCTTATAAATGGAGGAAAAGGAAAAGACACCAGAAACAAAAGTCTAACATGCACCCTCTCAATTCATGGCTGCAATAACTCCACAGTGATAGGTTGTTGAGTGTGAGTATGAGTGTGTATGTGTGTGTGTCTGCGCTTCCCCCCCAGAACAAGACTTCAGTCATCAGCGCTGAGCCTACAAGTCAAAATAATGCGATTGTGAGTCAAGACTACTCTGGTCCGGGATGATTAGCCCCCGCCTTATCCTGCGTGACAAGACCATTAAATAATCAACTTCATTACACTCTACAGCATGCTGTTTTTGCAGCAGCCTCCGTGTCCTCTTCGCGCTAAACCAGAAAGACATGCGAGTCACAAAGTGTTACGCACGGGCCTGTGCCTGTGCCGTTTATAAATTTATGAGTAAACTTGTTAAGGAGACAGACAGATGGACAGACTGACAAGGGCAAGCGACCCTATTTCCATCCGCAAAGGGGACGTAGTACATGTATTTAACACAGCCACCCCCAGTCGCACACAGTTCTGTGGATGAATATCATATCATTTGAAATGCATATTGATTCTGCTAATTAATTCCAAATATTTTATAGGACTGAAGGAGGGGGAAAAAACACTCAGTGTGTGTAATTAACTTTTTCCCCCTCGCTTTCTTTGGACTCCCCCATTGCCTACACTTGGTTTATGCCCTGGGTTATTGTGTTTGTACACGAGCATAAGTGAGTGTGAAAGTAGTGTGTGCATATGTTTGTGCGTGTGTGTGTGTGTGTGTATGTTGAGCATGTTTTGGACCTGTGTCCTCCTCTCCCAGGAGACACTGCTGCACAAACCCCTTAATGAAGTCCCACTGAAAGGGGGGGGTTGTCTTGTTTTTCCGTGGACGCCTTTTGGGCCAAGGACTTAATTGGAGACTGAGTATCCAATTAATGGTGAAAGATAGGGGGAAGCTCACACAGAGAGCAGACGGTGGCTACACTGGGGTTGTTTAGAGGCGTGTGTTGGGTGGTGTGGAGGAGTGGCGTGGGGAGGGGGTGGTTGAGGTGGTGTGGAGGGTGGCGTGGGTTGGGTTTTTTAAGTCAGAGAGGTGCACTCTGGGAATGTCTCAACGGGTCCATCGTTCAGCCAAGTAGCCAAGAGACGCTCACTACCTGGGGACACTGATCATTTATCCAACCCCTCCCCCTCACCCCTCTCTCTCTGTTTGCCTGGTTGAGTCCATCTGGTCTGGAGGAGGCGTAAGGCTAACTGAAACAGCGGTGCAAATGAGGGGGGCATGGAGGCGCAGAAGCTTGATGTCCTTTTGCCAAAGCAGCATCTAGGTCATAAACAAACGTGCTGCGCCGAGGACAGACGCAGGGCTCCTTTGGAGAGGAAATCTCATGAGTGCCAAAGGGACAGAGAGTCCCTCAATCCCTTCTTCATTAAAACTAAATAAAAAAGCCAAGCCATTTATCTCTCCCCCCACACCCCACCCCACCCCCACCCAAAGCCATAAACACAAATAGGTTTAGTTTACTTCCCTCTCTGTCTGCCTTCGGTGTGCCATAGTAGATCATTGTGAATAAAAGTCCGGCGCTGGCGATCCTCGTGATTAAATTGCAACGTTAAGAATTGTTAGATCAGCGAGGTCATCAGAGAGAATGCAGAGTGATGGTCGTGGAGGTCTCAAGGACTCTAACTGACTTGTTCACTTCCCAATGGAGGGGAGGAGGGGTGAGGGTAGGTGGCAGGGGGACAGGGAACGGGATATATTTGGCACTGGAGTCCTACTGCCTCTCTGGTAAATATATGACGTTAGGCTTACAGCAGGCAGCCGCTCTGGAAAGCCGTTACTGGTCCACCGACAAATTTCCCAGATGAAATAACTGCCAGCTCTGCATAGTGGGCTTTGGGCTTATTAGGGGAACAATGAGTGAGAAGCCCAGGGTGGAGATGGAGGTTGGAGCGCTTTAGGGTGGGAAAATAAGGGGGCTAAATGGAGTGGGGTGGGGTTGGGACACCCTTCCATGAGAGGGTGAGCGAGCGAGAGAGAGAGACAGGGAAAGAGAGGGGGGGGAAAGTGAGAGAGAGGGGGTGAGGAAAGAGAGTGGGGGTGGGGGGGGGGTGGGGGGGTGCTTTTCAGCAAAGTCTTCAAATATCAAGCAGGCGGTAGATCATTGTGTCTGTTATTAATTGGATTACAATTAGCCAGATTTAACCCCTCTTAATGAAGACTGAGCAAAGATGACGCTCTCCCTCCATGGCCTCCCCTCCACTCCACATGGCCCCAGCAGAGAGGCTTCTGGCTGGAGAGAGGGGGACCGTGCAGGGCCTGACAGTGACAAATCATCGCTAAATTACAATAACTCACAGCTAGCGCTACACAGGGTATGGCCGCTGGGATGGAGTCTCTCTGTGTGTGTGTGTGTGTTTTTTGGAAGATGTGGTTTTGAGGAAAGCATCATAAGGTTATTATGAAAGTCCAGAGCAGCAGGAGTTTGAGTGTGTCTGTGAAATAGGCTTTTCTTGTTCTTTGGCCTTAGTGTTCAAGTAACACTGAAAAAAGGGGGAAAATACGACATACACATACATGTACTAGACAATATGGGCCCATTAGAGTTTGATTAAGACTGAAAAAGGGATTAAAATACCACATACACCTACTACACAACACTTACTGGACAACATGGGCAGTTCGAATCACTGGGGAAGAAGGGTAAGGAGACCTAAAGGTATACGAAGAATGACGTTTAAAAATGTGTAGTGTATTTACTGGTAAAGAAGAGGATGATATGCAAGATCTCAAAACAAGTATAAGTATGTGTGTGTATGTGTGTGTTTGTTTATGGTTCAGCATGGAGTGATATGACGTCCACCGTTGCATGTAACCCAGGGCACAGTAACCAGGTTATTGCTACACTCTCTCTCTCGCGCGCTCTTTCTCTCTCACACCCACATGCACACATACCTGTAAAAGAGCCAAAAAGACTACTGAATCTCAACATTTATGTTGTCATGTTATTTAAAACCAAATTTAAACCATATTGAAACTCTAAAAACACTGCCCAGCAGCTTTTTGAAAGATACTGGTCTGGTAAGAGTGCATACTGTATTCTTAGGCATTGTCCCAGGATGGTGTAAAAAAGAAATTTGTGTGTTTTGCAGATTCACGTCACTAGGAGGAACAGACAATGCAAGATAAATTATATGAGTTCAAATCACTTAATCTCGATTCACAACAATAAGTTTGGCAAACTATTCTCCCGGGGTGTCTAGATATAGAGGAATAACAGACAAGGCAGAGATTGCCACGACACTGTCAGCCAATCAAATTGTTTATTTAGATTTAAAAAAAAAAAATCTTCAGTGAAAGTTGTAGTATTGTAGTTTACACACAACACAAGTTACTTGTGTGTGTAGGAAGAGAAATAGATCTAAGCTAATCCTGACTATAAAATAATGTTTCTGATTGGCTGACAGGGTGTCCATTATCTCCCAATGGGAATTCAGGCTAAAGCTAATAAGGCCTTTTTTATCGTTGGCATGACAAATTTTCGTTCAAAAAGAAAAGGACATCGGTTGCTGGGTTTACAGGTGTACTGGTGCTATTTGGCCATCAAAATCACTATTTTTTAAAAATACATGATCCATTTAGCCCAGTTGAAGAAACTGTGGTACATAGGGTTAGATTTACACAACGACTGATATCCCACAGACATGTGGTACTGAGTGGAGTGAATTTGGAGTTAATTTCTGCATAACAAAAGATATAAAGTGAGAGAGACAAATTTGGCAAGACTGTATAACATATCATGCTAATGAAGCTTTTGTGATATTGAGAGTGATAGAGTGGAGTGAGTGGGGTAGTAATGGCAACATGTGCGCTGTATTATGAATGAAGTGTGAAGAGCAAAGCAATGACGGACAGACACAAGCAGACAAATTCAATTGAGCCCCATGTGTGTTTGAACCCATGCTCCAGTGCAACATCTGGGATGCCGGACCTGCCCTTAAGTCCTGCAACATCCCCCTCTTCACCTCCACCTCTCCCCATGCAGTGGCCAGTGTTTTCGCCACAGGTCACAGGTCTCACGCTTCGTATGTACATTCCCATTGTTTTATCATCCTATTTATTTATGTTTTGCCTCTGCCACCCCACGTCTCCTTTCCATAAACTCCCGGCTAAGTTCAGGATGTCCTCGTTTGAATGACACCCCGTAATTTCCGGCGAGTGGACTTGAACTTCAACTTGACCCCGACGAGGCCTGGATCCGATATCAAAACACAGAGCCATCTGGCCCGGGCCCTGCCCCCTCGGAGCAACCCAGGAGCACGAGGTTAATATCATACGGTTAGGGAGCGGAATGGAGACTGCAATTATCTTCAATTCCAGGACAGAAAATCCTATTATTTGATCCCCGCTTTGACAGATGGAGGGGAAGCCACATCCTCTCCCATTCCAGAGGAAGCCAATATGGGGCTGGGAGGAGGGGTAACAGAATGGTGGGAGAGGGCAAAGGGGCCGCGAAAGGTTCGGTATCCCTTTATTTATTTAATTTTTTTAAAGGTTTTGTGTGTGTGTGTGTGTGTGGGAGAGGGAGTGTCTGCCTATGAAACCTGATCCAGGGGCCTGGTGGCTAATTTTGTCCCCCCTAGCACAAAGGGATCCGCAGAGCCGTTTGAGGAACATACTGCCGTGTGTGTGGGAGTGAGTGTAATGTATGTGTGTGTCTGTGTGTGTGGGCAACAGATGACGACAATGATGATGTCCTGAGAAAATCCTCTCGGGCCTCACTAATGGCTGAAAAATGACCATGCAGATTTACACAGACATTGGCACTCTTTGTCACTGAAATACAAGTGTCCCCTTCTATCATTCCATTTAGGCTTAACTCACAATAAGCAATACATGTTTCTTTTCTTTAACATAAGAGAACAAATGTTTGGATAAATGGTTTGTTTTTTTCTTAATATCATGCCTTGTAATATGTTTTAACATACAAATTTGATCAAAAGATTTCACCTGTCTCCGCTTTCTGAGGATATTTGGGGACCACTCTGGACCAGCTCCTCAGAAGCAAATGGAGCGGGATATCAGTATCACAAACACACACAATCGGAATTTTTATGTCCTATCACACCCCTGAGAGTTGATTTACTGAGATCCAGCAGAAGCTTATTTAATTACACTCTATCACCCACATCAAATGTGTTTCAGAGTTTAAAACAAAATGTGGGACAACTCCTATGCTTGTATAACAGGCATTAACACTTGAGGAGTGTGGCAACTACACTGTTACATGCATACACACATACAGTAATAAGGCCAGCCTCTTCAATAATCACAGTTTATTAGATAAAAATTATTGACTCAAATAGACAGATAAACTGAAGAACCATGACGTTGCATTGGTAACTTAACCAATGTTGCATGCAGCTGTTTATACTCCAACTGAACTGGACATCATAGGGGAGTGCGCTTTTATAGGTTGGTCAAATGCACATGTAAAAAAAGTCTAATAAAAAGACATTCAGAGACTCTGAGAAGAGTGATATAAAAAAGACCCCGAGTCCTGGTCCCTGAAGACCCTACCTAAGCTGACCACAATAATGTAGTAGTCGACCAGAAGCCCACTGTGACATTGTTCTGCGGCCCACGTTCGGGACATTGCCTTGGGCTTGCCGCTGGCCTCCATGTTTAGTGAACGAGCACAAGTCCCAGCAGACCAGCTGCCCCAAGCTACGCCAGGCCTCTGTGCTCGTCTCGCGCCCGCCGCTGCAGGGGAGCGTGCCGGCCAGACCCTGTCCTGGCTTTTAGGCAGTCAGAGCAACAAACAGCTCTGCTCCCCGCACAGACAACCCCACCCCAGAGCTTGCCCCCTTGCTGGGGGACGCTGGGGAATGGAAAGTGGTGGCTGCCCCTAGATGACACAGCTGGAGAAAATGACTCGACAAAGGCTATTTAATCCCGCCGAAGAGGGCAGACAGTAAACGCCATCGCTATGCCATTAAAGGCACTCCATCAGGAACCTAATGGGTGCCCCGTTAATAAAAATGTTACTCGCTACCTTGTAAATCGGCTGATAAATCGCTCGGCGTGTTTGTTTTGTCTTAATGGTGTACCCACCGTGCAGTCCATTAGACAGCGTGACCTAATTTAAGTCTCAGCCGCACACAGCGCATCCGAGCCCAGCGTTTAGCGCTCGTGTTTGAGCGGGTTTTTTTTTTGGTATTGCATAAAAACGACAATGATCGAGCGGTAACGGGCCGTGACACAAGTTTGAAGGTCCTCCTTATGAGCACCGCCCCACCCCTTGAGCGCTCATTAGAACACCCAGTCGCCGGCACTGCCGTCGTTTCAGGGAGCTGATCTGGGAGCGCGTGCACAAGATACGTGTCCATGTCACATTAATTAACACGGCCTCTCGTTTCACCGCCTCTGTGGTGTCGCCAACAGTTATGCTGGCCATGTTTGGCAGTCTTCACTTGTCCAAAAAATTTGAAGGGTTATTTGGGGTTGGCAGAGCAGGGGCTTGGGAGGGTGGGGGGTGTTGAGGGTCATATGCATCGAGGAGACTGCGTGTGGGGGTTGGTCGACAGGGTTGAGGGTTGGCGTGGGGCAGCAAAGGGAGACCGAGGGCCAGGTGGAGCAGTTCGTGGGAGGAGCAGATCTTGTGTAGGGCTGTTGAACATGTCTTTTTGATGACCACAAAGCCCAGCCACTGCTCCTGCCAAGGCTAAATCGAATTAAAGCCCTTCAAATTGGCCCTCGGACAGAGTTTTGGCACTTTCGTCTTGGAGAAGCCTTGTGCCCGGAGGACATGAAGGGGCATTAGTGAGGCGGCCTTCCTCAGACATTCCTCAAGATACACACATGCACACACAGACACATGCACAAGCAGTCCTACACACAACCAGTGCTTATGGCAGTGCTACTAAAGTGAACAAAACATACACACAGCCCTGCTACAGGCAGCACTCCTAAAGAGAAAGAAAAATCCCTTCTTTTTTTTCCAGCCCAGTTTCACCTGCTGAAAAACAGGGGGAGGAAAGAAGAGCAGGAAAAAAAAAGAAAAGAAAAAGAAATTAAACGTGTATCTACATTTTATCATGTCTGGTATCGCCTTTGAAAATTGCAGGTAGTGGAGTGTTTAACATTCTCTTGTCAAGCACACCCCTGCTGGGACCATAAATGCCTGTCCAGTTTTTCTCTCAGCGGCAGCTGCAGATTAGAAGCAGCAGGAGGACAGAGGAGTGTGAATACAATACCGATAAGAACGTGTGTCCTAGGCTCTCTGCTACGCCTCGCCTCCACCGATGTGACAACCTGCTGTTTTCTAATATTTACACACAACTAGAATCGCAAATGTACCATAACTGCATTGAGAGAGGCCCCTCTCTCTCACCCCACTGCGTCTGGCTTCCACCAAAAAGTCAGAGTATTCTTTTGTTTGTGGGATATGAGTGTGTCTGTGTGTGTGTGTTCATGCACAAGTGTCGAAAGCAAGTGAATGGTTGGGAATTGGTCAAAAGTATTGCACTAGTAAATAAGAATGAAATAAGAGTGAAATTGGTCGCCCTCCGCTACAAAAAAGGCAGTGAAAAACAAAAAGAACAGAAAAATCTGTGTGGCTTCTAGAACAATAAAAGGGATAGAGAAATAATACACCACAACACTTTAGACTGTCATTGGCAGAAAAAAATAAACAATGTTTGATGAAGGATTGCAATTCACATATATTTCTGACACTACAAAGCAAGCATGAATCATTACGGCGCGCCTAACTGTTGTGCAGACCCATACAAGAGGGACTTAAGTTCTCTTACAGGTGGAGTTCTGTTTGCCAGCAGTTCGTCATTTACTTTGAACAACTACTCAAGACCAATGAAGAGAGAGACATGGACATGACAAACAAACCATGTAAAAGAAAGCCACTATGGACAGGCAGAAAAGGCTTAACAGACATGCACACACACAAATCCTCCATCTACGCACGCGTCTCTGCACACGCTCGGAAAACAAAGACACCTGTTTACCTCTCCCAGAGGAGAACATTAACTTTCCTGCACCATCTAACTCATTATTTGACCACATTTGCTTCACAATGCACTATGGAGACCACCAACCACAGTTTGTCAATAAAAACAAATCTCGGCACCAGCACCGAATTTAATTTGACCAAATTTGACACCTATATTAAAAAAATAAAAATGTTCAGAGGGGTAGAAAAGGTGAAAAGCTCAGACACAGAGGAGTAGGGGTGTGTAGAGGGGAGCATGCTCAGTGTGCAGTGGAGTCCACAGCCGATAGCCCTGCAGTAAGAGAGAAAGTCTGAGCACAGGAGTGGATAAAAAAGCCAGTCAATCAATGGCCACAACTGGGCACCACAAAATAGTCTCCCCTCCTCGGTCTTGGGCTGTGGGGGGAAACAGGTGGTAATGTTGTGTTTAAGTGTTGTTGTCCCACCCCAGCTCTTCTTCTCTACCCAAAGCCACCCCCCCTGTCGGTGCTATCATTATGTGCTACTGCCCCCTGCTGTGAAGCGATGGCTGTGCGCCCCCAAGGTCAGAGCCGAGGAAGGAGAGGAAAGCACACAGGGGTGAGCTTTAGTGCGCGCCACCCCGCCGATCAATTCCGCCGCCACCAGCGGGGCCCCCGCAGATCGGCCACCGAAAAACAAACATTAGGAGAAACATCTTCCTCTGCGTGCAGCCCTGACAGGGAGGTAGGCCCATCTAACGAGAGCTAACAAGCCAATGAGTGCAGCACCACCAGAAAGTGGCACAAGGCAACGCCAAAAAGGAAAGGGTGGGGTGACTGAGGCAGGGAAAACAAGAGTTCAAATTTCCACGGTTTTGTTTGTTTGTTTGTCTGTCATCATGTTGAGAGACGAATAATCAGCTCTACTGCTGGTCAATAAAAGAGGACAGTTTCCAAGTCCTGTTAGATCAGTGGTCTAGGATGACATAAACCTTTAAGAATAAAAAAGATTGAGTGGTGTGTGTGTGTGAGAGAGAGAGAGGCAGGCTAGACAAACTACAGAAACTGCCACTTGATTTCATTTATCAATTTGTCAGTTTGTTTAATATTTTAACTGAAGTCTCAGTTAACATCAATTTAAATTTCCCCTTTCGGGGGGATGGGACGACTAAGACTAGTATAGTGAGGCCAGTTCAACACACAGCAAGACCCAGTTTCAAAGTTAATGGAGGAGGGTGGATCTCTAGTATGCGTGTACAGCTCTCCCACCGATCTAATTTCATATGGCAAAAGCTACAGCCATCGTCACTGAGAAAAGAGTTCAACATTCCAGGTTTCCACTGATGAAACCATTCAAATAAATGCAAACAAGATGCGTATGTATGCATGCATTATATTGGGGGCACTTTGGTCAACTGGGGACCTGGAAGCACACACACAATGAGGTGAAGCAGGCAGTGTGCTGCATGCATGTGTGTGAGTGCGGCCACAGCGGTGGCAGTAGGGGGGTGAGGGTTAGATGCCTTGCTAAAGGGCACTTCAGCTGAGGATCAACCCTCCGATCTAAACCCTAAAGACCAAAACCCTTATGGCTGCTCTGGTATGTGGATTAACTTCCTGATTAACTGTCCTAAAAAAAGGTGGATAAGTTTTAATCATAGTATGCTACCAAAGGAATTGATGCACCTTCTTACACCTCTGAGCTTGACCCCAACCAATATAGGAATTTACAGTCACCTGGAATTGGGGTTTGGTTTGTCCTGTCAGTCTGTTATTGTATGTACCTTTAATTGCATATTGTGGTAAGCAAAGCCTGATTGCCTTATCATATAAAGAATAGATTGATAAATTATACTGATATTACAGTATCTAATTGGGAACAATGCCACTAGTGCACTGTAAAAGATGCACAGCACATTTAAACAAGAGAGTTAATGACTGCGGGGCATCCGTGGCATCCTATTTTAATATCTATATATTTTTAATTAAATCTTGGTAGGATATAAATGAAACATGCACAGGCTACGCTAATATAGATCCCAACACACATCCCGGTACAACTTTAGACATCCACAAGTAGCTGAGGCAGCCTACACATTTAAAGCAGGCAAACTATTAATTAAATAATTCATTCACTCTCTACTATTTTGAATGATCAAGTGACAACTTTCAAGATACTGGTCAAAAAATAGGCTAGGTGCAAGCCAGGCATAGGCCTATAAATTAAACTGAACACAAAGATAAATATCAAACAACGATTTTGTGCAGATATTTAGCAGGCTCCAAATGCACTGGAATGCAATATCGGTTAATTTTTTTAGCATCATATGTGCACATCCCACATTTTAAAGGCCCACTATGCAACATTTTTCATTTAATTCATCCGTTTCATACTGTTTAGGATGCTAAAATGAGTCATTACACGGCGAACAAACGCTGTAGAATGCGCCACTGTGGCCTATAGTGGTAGATACAGCACTTGCAATGTTCAGCAGCGCGGACCGCCTCCAATAGAATGCAGTGCAATACAGCGGTCTTTAGAGGGAGCTCGTGAGAGAAAAATAGAATGTTGCTTAGCCCTTCTTTAATAAGATTGCACAGCATAAGTTATATCCATAAATGGCCTTTTCATGGCCCAGCGTGCCATCCTTTGCGAAATGTGCATAAACTGCAATTTCAAAGCAGTCAGACATCTAAACCAGCATCAATTAAAGTAAATTTTAGCAAGTTGGC
Source organism: Limnothrissa miodon (assembly GCA_017657215.1). Classification (NCBI taxonomy): domain Eukaryota; kingdom Metazoa; phylum Chordata; class Actinopteri; order Clupeiformes; family Clupeidae; genus Limnothrissa; species Limnothrissa miodon. Next base: position 30,392 of record JAGFZM010004979.1, on the reverse strand, counting down.
AAGTAAAAACTACTTCAGAAGTATAGGACCCTCGTTACAGCTTTAGGATTTAAACCTAAGTTGCTGGTTCAACTCCCAACCAGTAGGAAAAACTGGGGGTGGGAGACATGGTTGAGAACTGTTATTCCATGCCCAAAACCACAGCTGAAGCAAGGGCACCTAACCCCTCACTGCTCCCAGGGCTTGAACAGGCAACCCACTGCTCCGATTATTGTGCCCTTATGATGGAGCCACACTACTGGAGCGTTAGTACAGAACAGTTTGCCCTTGTTATCTAATAACATTTAAGGCCTTCCTTCGACATCATAATGTCTGAGTGGCTCTGTTCGAAATGTACATCTTCAAGCTTTAAGTACGGTACTTACTGAACGCCATATAGAGAATATAAATAAATTTTTGACAGAATAAAAATCTACATTTCTATAAAATCTACAGTCTAAATGGGCTGAGAGAGATTTATTAACACATTAACACTACACTGTTAATAGCACACCGCTAAAGTGAGGTAGTCTCAGGTGCTGGGAATACTGGAAACAGGAAAATCAATGTTCTCATCATTGTGACATTATGGACATTATGGCAATACACTTCTCCAGCAAAAACTGTCTGTTGTCAGTTGTAATCCGATGCAAAAAAAAAAGCTGCAGTCGCAAAATAAATAAAAAAAAAACTACTCAAAATTGTCCCCACCTACTGTACTGAGTTTTAACTTTGCAACATGACAGTCTCTCCTCAGTGTGCTGATCTCTGGTTGACTTTCTATTTGTTTGACATGTTTTTGACAGCCTCCCCTGACCTGACCGAGCACTGTGTAAACAGAATTATTTTCTAATGTGGAGAATGAGAATACACCTGTTTTTGTGTCTTACAGTCTAGACGTCCTGCCAAAATCAAAATAGTAGCTTTACAAGCAAAGCTTTTAGCGTGATCACTCTCCATTTCAGTAGAGGGCTTTGACTGGAACCATGTGACCTACTAAACACACACATCTAACACTTTGCATAATCTGGCCATCCTCATCATTCTGCATTCATTTGAACTCTCCTAATGCGTAAGTAGACCATACCAATGGCACACGGTACCCCACACCATCATAGATGATGCCCTTTGAAATGACCAAACGAGCAGGATGATTTGCCCCCTGAAAGAGGCAGGACTTCATGATTACAGTACTACAAAGAATGAAACATTTTCATTTGTGAAACCAAAGGAAAGTTTCTCCATCTTGTTTTCATTTTCATTTCAAATGACCCCAGGTCTATCTAAATCTGTTAATCCTCTGGAACATTTAAAGGAATTTTTACAGCACTCTTTGTTGGAATGTTTACCGATTGGGCACCTTGTGATGAGCCCATGAACGCATGGGAGTCCTACCAGGAAAACTATTTGGTTATGCTCTTGCTGCTTCAGGCTCCGACCAAACCAAATCCCCCACCCTCCCCACCACCGCCAGTTGGGTCCCTGTCCTCCGGTCCAGGTGTAGGGTCCGTCCCTGCCAGCTTAAATCAAGTTTAAATCTGCTGAGTCAAGATACACAGAATCATGGCCCATGGACGGGGCGTACGCAGAATTTAGTGCACAATCATTTCTCATTTTTAATCTTATTAAAACATTTGCTCACTATTCCACTTGTTTTTGCAGAAATAGATCTTATATATGCAATCTTGGTAATGAAACATCATATGTACTAAATGAGTAATGAATTCCTCTTCATCTTTAACCAACAATAATTCAGCCTTTTTATTTATTTTTTTTACATATACTGGACATTTATGCTGCAGTTAACATAAAATGTTCCTCTGTGTATTCATTTTCGATATTCAACATTTTTTTTTTTACAAAATTTGATTGGCTCTGTGCTAACTTTCCTTGAGACATGCAGCAAAAATCTAAATTAAAATGGTCGTTTATTCCCCGCAAAGCAATAATTTTACCTGGTTTCAAAGTTTGGAATTTGCACAGACCGTGCACAACGGTCTTGCTGTCGGATTTATGGCCTGCGTGTTTTTTTTTTTTAAATAATAGTATTTTGTTTTGACATTTTACCAAACATCCCAACTTGGAATTAGGTTTGTACTGTGTTATACAAAATATTTTGGGGGGTATTAGTGGGCCACGAAAGTGGAGCTGTCTCAGTCCATCCAACACTGCGTGAAAAAGCTGTCAATACTGTTAACAAGCCCAGGCCCTACCAATGCACATGTATTCCTTGTTGACTGCTCGTGAGACAATGAGTGTTGTGTTTGAATTGACAATCATACGGGAGAAGGCTTGCAGCCCCTGAGGCTTGATTTGGTTCATGTATATGTATTCTCCATCTCATCAGCGCTTCCCTTTGATCCTTGTGTGACATTTCAGATCGGAGATGATAACCGTGCCTCAATGACATTAGCGCTCCACTGCGAGACCGCCAGAGAAATGCAAGGTGAGGCGATAAAAATTGCTTCCGCGCTTAAAAAAAACAAAACAAAATATATTTATATATATTATTTTAAGTAACCTGACAAAAGTTACTGTGTGAATCGGCTATGTGTAACTTTTAATGAAGATGTGCCGAGCAGGAGAACATCGCCTGGAACTTAGGACACCAATTCAAAACAGCGAGTGACACGGAGAAGCCCGACCCGAACGTTTCACTTTCGTCAACTTGGTGATCAAATGGCAACGGAGCTGAGAGAGGTGCAGCTGCGATCCAGCGCCCCACGTCCCTGATGTGCGAGCTCGCTTGCTGCGGTGTCTCACAACGCCTTTCCCTGCCTCGGCACAGGTATCAAAGCCCGACTCGCCGCGCCCAGAGACGCTGCAGCGGCAGCCTGGCAACGGCTTTAATGGCAGGAAGAAGAAGGGAAGAGGAAGACGAGCAAGAGGACGAGGAGGTGGCAGCGGAGGCGCTGAGAGAGAGAACGAGAGCGTGAGCTGGTGGAGAGCTCCTTTGGGGATTTCCTTATCGAGGGCAAAGCAGTCCCCCCAGAGCTCAACCCTCTGATTATTCAAAGAATTACAAAGGGGGTGAAAATAACTCCATACTCACAGCAACACTTTTGCTTCTTTTTTCCTCCCTTTTTCTCAACCAAAGTATTTATTATTGTCACTATTATTTTTATTTTACAGAGCTGGCAACAATACTCATTTTTAAGAAAACTTAAAAACAAAGAAAGAAAAATGTTCAATGTTTGGAAACGCATCATGTATAGACAAAGGGTACGAAACTGTGTGAAAGGTATCAGGTCACAGTGCAAGAAAATTAGAGAGCCTTTTTGGTCCTTGTCCTTGATTTCTTGGCCACTGCAGGCGCGGGAGATGTTTGGGTCTGGCTGTCCACTAAGCGCTTTTTGGGACTTGCTGCCTTCTTTGCTCCATTGGTTGCTATGGTGGGTGGGGTGGGATTAAAATGTACATTCAGAAGGATGAACCCATAGGACAGTGCACATTGAGACTGCCCAATTCCCTAACACGGGTAACACAGAAAGTGTAAACAACAAAACCATTTCAATAGATAAATCAGAGTTAAGAGAGTGAAATAAGAAGTTACAAATTAAGGCAGCAATCAATCTTTGAAACCGTTTCTTTACAAACCATTCAATATGGTGTTACTGATTGTCAGATGCATCGGAGTTAAGATTCAATACAGCTTGACTGGATCATTTACCCCAAGCAAGCACCGATTCATCCCATAACTATACAGGGAACCTGGTCAGGACAAACCTGTCTTTGCTGGGGCCCGCTTCTTCTTCAAGGGACTGCCGTTGATCTCTTCAGTAGCTGCTGTCTTCTTTCTTTTAGTAGCAGTCTTCAAGACGCAACATGAATAAGAGGGGGAAAAAACAATGTGGGGAGGAAATACAATGCACTGGTCAAGTTATTTGCATAGAGCAAACAGGCAATCAGAGACTAACATAAAACACTAAAAATGACTTGTTTTTAGGTCCCCATAAATAAGGACTCAATTGACTTTATGGAGCATGAGTGTAATAATTCACAAAGTATGACAGCACCTCTATGTATTGTAAAGGTAAAAAAGAACAACATTTAAAACATTTAAAATGTTCATTTACATGCATGCGTTTGGGAAGACTACTGACAAACCAAGACTCTCAAGACTCTCAAGGTCATGAGTAAAAATGTATCCTCGGAGCAAGTGAAGCGAGTTCACATGTGACAATGTAACATTTCGATTCCACTTACCAGTAATGAATACTTTGAGCAAATTTCATCTCTGCATGTTCAGACCCATTAAAACCCTTTTCATTTCTTCGCCAATCAAATGGAGTCGGCGCGGAGCGCGAAGGGGTTTTGAAATCGCACTGACTCAGCGGAGGTTGCGAAACGAGGATGCACTTAAAGACAGCAATCAACCTCTCCCACTCTGGCACATCCGTCTGCACAATACAGGCCCGTCCCCTCTCGGACCTCAACCATCATCCCTCCCGTTTTAGTCCCGTGCCCCCGTCCTGCTCCCCACCTAGCCCCTCACCCCCATTCTCACATTTCCCATCCATTTTGCCAATTGCTACCGCATGATTACCATCTAGACCCTGCTGAGCCGAACAGATTGGCTCGATAATTACATACAATAACAGCAGTGGGCAGGTAACCCTCCGCTGGCATGGGTGAGCTCCCTGGTGGCACTCTCCATATGCAAACGGCATTGCGGGAAGTGTCAGGACCGTCCCCCGACCCCCTCCAACCACCCCCCAGAATCGCGGCGGCTCGCTGATTGCCGGACCAAAGCCGGCTCCCGAGGTTACGGTGTCAGCAAATTTGTGATACATCAGCCGGGGGATAAACACAGGCACTCACAAAAACCTGTCTGCTGAGGGAGGCCAGGGGATAAGGTGTGTGTGTATGTGTGTGTGTGTGTGTGTTTGGGAAGATGAATATTGAAGCTCTAAAGGGAAACCTGGAGACTTTGTCAGTTCAGCTGCCAAGGTTTTGATGGTGGCCGCCAGGGGTCTTGCCACTGCCTCTCTCTCCCTTTCTTGTTGAAAAAAAACAGGGATGGGTGAATAGATAGAAAGATAGATGGATGGATGGATGTTTGGATGCCCTTGATCACACCATTTTTTCCATTCCACTAACCGTGCTAGAACATATCCTTTTCCTCATAAAAAGATTTTAAGATCAATTTATCAATGGTTTTTAAAATAAGATACCACAATTAAACTACCTCAGTGTGTTTGCTATTCACTGTTAGAGGTAATACAAACACAACACAGGTAGAATCTTCAGTTGTAAAGACAGATAGATGCAGGTACTTCTGTTTTGGTGGTGGTTTGTGTCTATGTGTATTGTGTGCTAGGGATTTTAGGGTGGTGGAGGTGGTGGTTGTAAACAAGTGATGGTCAGAGCGCATCTGTTAAAAGCATCATGCTTTAATAGTATTTGAAAATCAATGCACTTGGCAGCGTTTCCTGCTAACCCCAATAATTAGACGTGGATCGTGAGCTGGCATTTTTTAATGGGAGGCGCTTTCAACAGGTAAACAAATTATCTTGGGTTGAGACGGGCTCCTTTTGAAGGAAGACACTTGAAAAGGGGATTGCTTGGCTGTTTGGAACGTGACAAAAGTTTTAAACCGTAAAGAAAATGCTGCCACGGCAAACGCTGCCACTTTGCAGACGAGCAAGGTGGAAGGAGAAGGAAATGGAGAGAACTTGCTAAAACAAGTTCTGACCTTGGCTTTTGAAGAGGCAGTGCCATTGGTCGTCACCATGAAGGTCAGGCTGTCATCGGCAGACGCGCCAATAGACTTGAGGCCGTCACGTAGAATGGTCCGCAGCTTGTCGTACGGCGGCTTGTCACTGTAGCCCAGCGTCTTCACCTCCTCCAGGAACTTGACCATTTCTCCTGCCATTTGGAACAGAAAACAGACAACTGAGGTGGCGGAGTGTTGTGTATCTGGGCCACAAGAACATTCATATTGACACCAGAGTCTTTGGGCAGAGGGAGAATCAAATATTTGTAAGGCAAAGCTTCGGTTGAGAGTTCACAGAAGCACTGGAAAAATTACCATTCCTTTTTCACACACGAATGAAACACACACACACACAAACACACACACACACACACAGAAATGACAGACACTTCCAAAGGACATTTTTAACACCGAGAGGAAGTTCCCAGTAAGAAGACTCAAAGAAGACAAACATGACATTATGACCTTCAGGCTATATTTGATGGAGTAACAACACACACATACACACACAAAGACCAATCTCCCATCATCCCTCACTCCGCATCCAGCGTTGCTCTCAAAACTTTTGTATACCATCGCAGTGCTAAAATAGTCACACTAAAAAGAATTAGCCATGAAGCCTCTGAAAAACAGTGCCGCCTCCCATCGCTGTCCTTGTTGTGATGCAGGCGGGCAGGCGTGTGTGTGTGTGTGTGTGTGCGCGTGTGTGACAACAGCCCGAGGAGAAATCTCTCCTTCTGTTGTGTTGCTGCCATAGAGCTTAAGAGGTGTCAGCACATCAGCTGGCGAGTAAAGGACTCCACTGACGTCTTTGATATTAAAGACAGGAGGGGAGTGCTCGCCAAGCCTCGACCTGGGTGAGGGTGGAGGGGGTATGGGCGACATGCCACACAAGGGGGAAAAAAAAAACAAACAAAAAAAAAAAAAACGCAACGTGGTGGTCTTGGACACACACACACACAAACTAGAACGCTGAACTCACTGGCAACCTTTCCCTGTGAGAGGAACATTTTTCTGAAAGTCCCCCCCCCCACCCACCCAAGCGCCAAGCCAGCCAAGTCTGGGCCTCAGGTTAAGAAATAAACAGTTTCAAACTTCCTAACCAAACACCATACCGCACTTACAGGCCCATCGGTTTTCTCTGTCCACAGCTGGTAGCCCTAATATATGTACTTCAGTGTAGCAGGACACAGCTTAACAGTGTGTGTGTGCGCGCATGATGGGGAGAGGCCCCTGCTTCCCTTGACAAAACTTCAGCAGCCACATAAATGCTTAACTCCAAACTAAAGAGACTAGAGAGAGAGGAAGGAGCAGAGAAAGAGGGAGATTAGCCCTCATTAGGGTGGACTGACATCAGAGCCTCTCTTGCTAGTTTGTGCATCGGCACCACAAAGTACTTCAGTGCAATTACGGTGCGGCATGCGTGAACAAAGGTGGCCGTGGCACTGCAAGCCAACACAGGTGCTTTCAAGGACCAGGGTGGGGGGTGGGGGGGTGGTACAATGCAGGGTGAGTATGAGCAAGAGAGAGAAAGAGTGGAACGTATTAACGGCACTGTCCAACCCTGAACCTGTTCGAGCTTCATTAAGGCAGGAATTGCGTTTTAATTAGCCAGAATGGACAGCTTTTCATTAAAGCGCAACGTGGAGAGAGAGTGTTCTGCAAATATGGGTGTTAGAATATGTAAATGAAACAGAAAGAAATTAGAAGGTGTTAACATTTATTGGAAAGCATGCAACTGCGCACAACAATCCAGGGCACAGACAGTCAAGCCTTTTTATCACCACGTGTCAATTTTGTATGTTAGTCAAGTTTACTTTAAATAACATTAACAACTTTGTTTTGAATTCCAATGGTGAAGTTTGCAAGTTTGGCTGAATTACAGACACAAAGGCCAATTCCCAGCAAGAGAGATTGGAGGGGTGCTAAGCAGTGGCAGTAGTTTGTGAGCTGTAATATGTTATTGCTATACTAAGTCTCCATGTATGTTTGGCCTTTGAACTGTAGCCGTTTTCGGGAGAAGAAAATAACCTGGTCTTACCTGGCTTATCGCCGGCAGGGAAACATTTCTCCATGAACTCCCCGATATCGTCTCGGCACCTAAAGGAAATGAGATTCTTCACATCTTCCCAGAGTTCAATCTTACCACAAAAAGCCCTCAAGAAGCAATTATCTGTTTTACACCATTCAGCCTTTTGAATGTTGCGTCACTGGAGTTGCGCAATAGTCTTTTGTCGCAAGTAAACTTGACAAGAGAGATAACAACAAATTGTTTGATTATTTGTATATAATGTACACAACTGGACTCTTATCACTTTATCTGTTAAACTGATTAGTCCGCAAACGTTGATTCTGACAAGGTTATGTGAACTGTTTTAACAAACGGCAGATGATGAAGGTAGCCAGAGGAGAAATGAACATCAGGTCTTGCAAGACAATTAAGGGAGAAGTATAGTGAAAATCAATCCATAGCCTAGTTGTTATGGGTCACTTAATGTTGTTAGTAGGAAAAAGGACCTGTAAATTTGATGCAACATAGTGCCAATAAGCGAGCTGATAACTATTGTTATCAGATAACTAATGTGAATGGGGCATAGCCAAATGAAACTGAAAGAAAGTCATTATGGCCCATACATTCTGCTTCACTATACGGTCTATTTTGCATTTCTTTGTTGAATTTTTTGCCCTGAAAAGATTTTTTCCTTTAAAAGGCCCAAAAATAGCAGAGGGAGAACACAAGGAGAACATGAGCTGGAGAGGTAATAAAAACATAGATTGGCCCGTTCCCTTCCCTTCCCTTAGTTGGTTCTCGGATTCGCCGCTTGAAAAAAATGCAAAATGAAAGAAAAATAAAATTGAATTCGAACTCACACGAACATAAAAAACACTGTGGCTGATAGCTATTATACTGAAAACAGCATGCTGCGTTCACGTGACATCGAAAACCAATCAAATCGAGCCTTTCACTTCAGAGCGCAAGAGACAAGAGACATGATATGAGGTTGAACGTAGGCTACAGCAGCCTAGACGTTATTATATTATTATATATATTATATATTATTATATGTCATACCTCAATTCCACAGCCAGCTTGCTAGGTGCTTAGATTCACAAACTCTTAAATAAATGACAAACCGTCAAACCTTTACATAACATAGAATGACAGAATTATGAATTTTCGTACATTGCCTAAAGTCTGCATGACAAAAAGTGTGCTGTGAGGTGTGAAAGTTAAGTTTATAAATTAGGCCACATTTAGTTTTTCCTAAACACATGAGTAAATGGCTTTAATGAACATTAACTGTGAGTGTGCTAATTTACCTTCAGAACATATTTTAGTTTTTATTTCGCTCGCTTGCTCCATATTTTTCCTGAAAAAATCCGAGAACCAACTAATTTTATTGGTGTGGCCTTAAAATAAAAAATAAAGTAAGCTAAGATTTTCTGAATCTTTAAAGTAATAAGAATCTAGACACATTAAACAAAGATATAACATAACATCGGCAAATCATAGTTTAACACGCAGGCAAACAAATCTAATTAGTTTGATCCAACTTGTTTACCATTGTCGACTGTCAGTTCATCTTGAGTGAATGACAGCAACATTTATCTGGACTGATGGCATATTTTCTGCATTTTCATGTTCTTCTTAAGTTCAGCTTGCAGGTATAGATCTGAAATAGTTTGTGTGTAAACTTTTGGAAAGCGTGACAGGCTTGCTTGAAATGCAACCGCCTGCGTCTTTGTTGTCGTGTTTGAGTTTGAGTTCTATAGGGTAATTGAATTACGGGCTTGAGTTTGATGGACAGCTGTGCGCTGTACTGCTGGAAATAGTTGCCTATATGAGGATCAGTAATAGACGTGTTTTCTTCCATTTGCTCTAATACAGGAAGAAGGGGGAAAAAACAAACAAAAACAAACAAACAAACAAACGACTTTTTTTGTACTGCCAAAGAGAGGCAGAGCCACGAGGCACGTACCCTGACAAGGTGCAAACAACAAGCAGAGTACACTGATGCTTCATAAGTGTCAACAGATTACACACATACAGTATGGCAAACCCTGTCCCTGTCAAATAGTGGACTGAACAGACTGTATGAAATCCTACAACCCTGCGGTTGTGCTGGGGTATTGCAGGGTAGCCTACTTGAGTTTGGAGTCCCTGACGTAGACTGGATCCTGCAGCTTATCCTCCCAAGGTAGGCGTCCACACAGCCACTGCACCATACAATAGCCCAAAATCTCCAAGTCCCCTCGCCGAGCAGGAGCTAGCCAACGAAACACACACACACAGAGTAACAAATAACGTCAAGCTCCAAACCAGCATAGCATAATCCAATAAATGCAAAATAAGGCCAAATGTTACTTGAACATAAACATGCCATGTCAGAATCTAAGAAGAATTAACAAAATTAAGAAACTTCATTTCAAACACTCTGCATACATTCCCCAAATACAGTGTAAATGTTAACACACATGCATAAAAGCAAAAAACAAACACACAGAAAAAACACACACACACACAAATGCAAGCACCCACATAAGCAGGATATTTTCCTATTTTCCTGTTTGACTGCGTCCCACTCTAGATCAGATTGTAATAGGAAGCAATTGATCTTTTACATGCTAAACATGCCAATACAACCTTCACTTTTGACATTAACTAAACCAATCAGCATTGTTAGGCCATGTTTTAGAGAGAGGTGGAATTTTATCAGTAATGATTTACATCCTCAGTTCTTTCTCAGCCAAGACACACTTAGATCATCACATGTTAAAAATGGACAGAGCACTAAAGCTGAACATGCATTAGGCTAAAGCCAGTCAGAAATGTGTTTGTTTGCTGTAATGAAAAAAAGAAAAAAAAAAAAAAAAACCAGTGGACCCAGTGATCACACGAGTGTATGCATGTCAAAGTATAATTCAAATGAAAAAGAAACAGGGTCGGGCCTAATTTAAATAGGTTGGTCAGGTTACAGCAAACAAATAGAGTTTTAAGGATGGCCTAAATATGTCCAGTCATTAACTGCTTCAATGTTACCCCTCATTTGACTAGCAGTAAACTGCGAAATACCAATAGTAAAAATACTGAGAGAGACTAGTTCACTAGTAGTAAGAGTGGTATTATGAAACCCTGCCAACCGCCTCTCCAATGCTCACACTGCACATCACCAGACCAGAATACAACAAAAAATAAATCTTTAACCCCCCCCCCCACACACACAAATTCAACTCTTGGTTGCAGCAAGTGTTTTGAGTGTCAATCAACGATCACTGCACTACGCACATAACTAAACTCTACCAAATTTGATTTGGTTAAGTTTGATTTACTTGACTTACACACTCCTTTGTGAGCGTCTATGCTGGTGAACTCGATGGTCCCGTCGTGACATCGTTTTGGGTCCTCTTTGTACTCTTTTGTGACTCCCTCCGGAGCATACCGATACGCCAACCCATAATCCACTAGGAACACCTAATTCGCCCATAAAGGGCATCATAATTTTTTCAAAGCAAGAGAAGAAAAAGACATTACAAATTATTTTTCAGCCCCCCCAACACCCTCCCACCAACCCTGCCTCTCCTAGTGGCAAGTCCACAATAAACATAAATCCTCATTCTCGGCAGTACAGGAAATAAGGATATAAAAAAAATAAGACAAAAGAAATTTCTAGATGTTAATCCTTTTAAAAGAACATATAACATTACTTTCTTAATGCAATTTGATATACGATAAACATCAAACCTGCTTCTTTCCAATACTGTCATGTGAGTACATATGTCATATTAGCAAATGAAAAATAGAGTCAAAGATCAACCACTAAACCTGCAAATCCCATGGGGCCTCTTGCGAAATTGTAATTTAAAAATAGCACAGTTTAATAATACACCACTGATACATTATTAATTCCCCAAATTAAATATTTGCCCTTGCCCAAAAGCCTTAACTTGTTTGCCTGAGACAGCGACTTGCCCCCACCTAATCTTCTCTCAGCTCAGGAGCAGCGAAAAAAAGGATTAACGATTCACTTAATAAATAATAAAAAAATAAGATTTCTATAAATAACACAATTGCATAGGGTGGCGTTAATGAGGTCTGTGTTTTCTGCAGATTCGGGCGTTATAATAAGCAGGCAGGCGAGCACACACACACACACACACACACACACACACCATACCTGATTAGGGTTTGTGTAGCTGAGCAGGAGGTTGGAGGCCTTGATGTCTGCATGCACATACTCGTGTTCATGAATGTACTCAAGAACATCCAGCTACACACACACACACACACACAGAGGTGATGAATACAGGTCAAGCATTCTCAAATAACCACAGTTCAGTATATCTTAAACTCATTTAGGGTTGATGGACCGCATATATATAGTGCTCCCCTCCAAACACTCAAAGTGCTTTACAATGTATTCCTCACATTCACCCACCCAATCACACAATGGGAGGGCCATAATATATAGCCATGGACAAAAGTATTTCAGTACAGTATTTCAGTCATTTTTATTTTATATAATTTTATTCTGATTGCTACAATCAGATTGATAATTTACAGCATGCACAAATGTAATGCAGACTTCATGATGTTCTGAATGAATTCCCTTTGTTTTGATGAGACCAAATGTAAGATGCACTTTACAAAACAATGCTGCGGGGTGATAAAAGCAAAATATTTTTTCGGATTTCCATATTGTTTACATGGCAACGCTCTTTTGGGGGCTTGAAAACACAAAAAAGTTAAACCACCCCCCCCCCAGAGTGAAAAACTTAAAAAACGCTCCAATCTCGTGTCACTGCGCCACGTTTTTGGCACTAGACTTGTACATGGCAAGCATGCACCAGTGCTGAACAAAGAACATGTAAAACCCAGCGACAGCCCTTGAACTTGCCCTAGCTGCTGTAGTTTAAGTCATTTTAATATTAACACCAATCCTGATGGAGTAGCAGATAACAGAAACAAAGTTCAACAATTTTGGATGCATCGATAGAGCTGAGCCCACTACAGCTATAGGTGAGACCCAAGAGAACATCTCAGTCCGGAGATAACTTCATTAGTGGAGTAGTAAGCTAGACAACAAGCATGTCACAATAAATTTCTGTAGGCCGTGTCAAAAGTCTGTTTTTGCCCTGAATAATGAGCTCCGTCCGTCTGTCCGTCCATATTGCCTTGATTAAAAGGAAATTCCACACACTTTTGCTGGTCCGTCTGCACACAGATGTTCACCCCCGAAATGATTTTCTAAATGCGGATATAAAAGTAAGAACGAAACGCCACTTTTATGTTTTTGGTGCAGACAGTTTTCGTGTAAACGTAACTCAATACATTTGCTTCCAAGACACCCTGAATATTCTTTGTTACTCTGTAACAGTGACAGACACAAACTCACAAGTTTTAGGCCCAGCTGAAGGACGACTTGGTGAGGAAACTTTTTGCCGTTCTCTTCAAACTTCTTCTGTAGGTCTGTTCCAAATCTGTCCATCACCATAAATCTGTAACTGAAACGGGGGCTAAATTACAACCTAATTAAAGTGATAACTTGGTTTATTTATCTGCATTTTTTGCCCACTCGATGACAATGCCTTTCCTCTGGATTTCTTACGCCTTAAAATGTATGCATTTGACAAACTTCCTTGAGTCCTTTATTCATGAAGCAAATTACCTCTTTCCCCCTTTACTATGAAGTCCAGATCCCCAGTACCTTGGAACTCCTAGATGCTTCAGTTTGTGTGAGGTCATCCACTTTTCAACTTCAAAGCAAAAGCAAAATGTTAGCAAAGTAAATGTATAGAGTAAACAACACAATATATGTAAAAAGAAGAAAACAGTGTAAATGTGTGAACGTGGCTGTATGCAAAGCTCAAAATAGGATCTCCTTCTCTCACTCTATAGAGAAAGATAGGGAGAGAGTGTAAGTTATTCCCAGGAACTTAAATTTATTGATGCAAGTAATAAGAATACGATCCCTTGGGAAATGGACGTGACGACCGGAAGGTAATCTGCCTGTGAGACAAATATTTACCAACACCGTGCTATTCTGATGAATAAACCATGAGCACGGCCTAAGTAATATAACAGCTAATTGTCATGGGATGTTGACATTTGAATTGTTATTAAATAAAACGCAGAGCTGTGGCCTTGGGGCGACCGCACATGCCACAAAAGGCATCTGACACTGGAGCCCAGACGTGCAGATCCAAGAACTTTGTTTAATTAAGCACATTTTTTTTGTCTATGCTCTGTTTACAAGAATGACGCATTACCAGCTTAGATGTGGAGAGGAAAAACACAGAGACCTGGAGGGAAGATACAGTATGTATAGGTATAACGTCCTGAGAACTTACTCAGATCAGACCGGGCTGCACGCTGGTAGAACTTCAGTTCACAGAACAGAGGACCATTTTCACTGGGTTCCTGCAAAGAAGCGGCAATAATTTTGGTGATGGAATTACTGAGTACACGTACATGCAACACAACAAACACGGATGCACTGAAAATGACACCATTGCAAAGTCGTGTTCTAAATCTGGAACAGAATGATACTGTTTAAAGAAGTGCAGGTATTAGTACTATGCAATGATGTGGAAAAACAAAAAAGCATGTACAGTGCTGAGTAGACCTATACTGTACACCCAGGGCAGAAGGTATATCATGTTGAAATGATATTAATAAAAAAAATTATATTACCACTTTGATGACATAGGGTGCATCTGGTCCCACAGACTGTACAGTTTCTTCATTTGCTTCAATTGAGGAAGAGAAAGAATAGGAAAAAGAAGAATTAACAAAACATTTTCTTGGTGGTTCACAGATGTCATGGATTTGTTATAACCCGGTTTTCCATATTATAGTTAGACAGTAAAATAGTTAACGTTACCCAGGTACAGTAAACCAAACCCCCCTTGACCAATGGGAGCCCCCAGCTTCCAGCGTTTCTTGTGGATGTCAGTCAAGACCTCCCCTAGCGGGAATTCCTCCGCTAGCTTCCTTTTGGCTGGCCCTCTACCTCCTGTCTTAGCCTTAGCTTTGGGAGGCATCTAGGGAAGACGAGCACAGGAAGACGTTACCTTTAAGAGCATTGTCTAAAATGAAATGCCAATACAGTATGTCACAGACTACGCATAGTCAGATAGAGTTTAATATGAGGTATCGCAAAATATGTAAAGAAAAAAAACAACCCAGAACATGATATACAACAGAATACAATAGCGAGAAACGAAAGTAAGAATCGAAGATCATGGGCTGCGTTTGCACGTCAGATATAACGGTTAAATGGTTCCGATGTCACTTATGGGTGCGATGCTGTAAACTTAGGGACTCGCAGACATCATACTAAATGCTGTAACGTTACAAGCGTCTGCTGAAAGGACGTGAGTTTATATCACCGATGCCGTTACTCAAATAGCGACGAAACATTGGCTAGTGCTAACGTTAAGTGAGCTGCGTAGGTGGGGAAACATTTCTCTTCGAACACCACAAACCGACCAAAACGTGAGGAATGGTGCTTAGGTGGACTCCATCGCGTAAAGACGAATGACAAACGAGCTAAGAGCCGCCGTGATGTTATTCTTCCGAGTAGGCTAATGTTAACCTAACGTTAGCATGTCTTTAAGTTAGTTTATTTTGTAGTTAAGACAACACTGTGGTGTCATTTTCGATACTATACACAGCGTTGTGTTCCATAATATAAATACTTGCAACCGACCTTCAAGATATATAATTTAAAGCTCTACTGATGTTGCACGTAGTTGTAAATTGCCTCCAACTCCGAAGTTCCCGCACAACTCTTTACCAGGAAGTCAACCACCGAACGAAAGTTGTGCAGTGTAAACTGATTGGTTAGAAAACGTATTACGTACTTCCTCCGAAGCGAGAGGGGTTATGGTTGTTGTTGTCCTGTGTCGAAGTTTGGTAGTCTGAAGCGCGTTAATCCTCTTGAAGATACTAGATTGAACTGCACATACGTAACGAAAACCATGGGTAATAGCTATCCCCAGTCTACTTGACTATTTATCCTTGGTTTTAAGTACAAAATTAACATCTGGCAAATATTTAAGGGGGTTGAGGGGGATCGTATAGGATTTTTGTTAGAATTACTCACGTGGTCTGTCAGTCAGCGCATTAGCTGCCCTGTCACTGCTTTTAGCTGTAGGCTACACATAGATTCCATTTCACCTTGTATCTAGATGCGCAAGTGATTCATGGCTAAATAATTAATTCTGTTTAACCTATCCTGTGACTGCTGAGAGCTCATGTATCACACGGGGACAACAGCATCTCATGACAAGTGTTTGCAGTATTGACCTATAACACTGTCACCAGTTGTACAGGTTTAGCATGTTCAGTTATACCTAATGAACATGTTCTATTTTTTCTCTCAATTTGTAACCTAGTTTTATCATAAATAGAGACATGACTGCACGTATTCAAAGTGGCTGTGTTAGATTTGATTAGTGGGTATAGGAAAGTTACCAACAAGCTGTGTGATTGCAGCCTACCTCTCTCAAGATGGTAATTTTTCCATGTGTGTGAGTCACTGTGAATTATGACAAAGCTTCAGGCGAATAAACATGCAGAGCACCTCTCAGATTGTGTCCAAAAGGATAGAACTGGAAAACATGTGTCTTTTCCTCCTGATGAGGAAATTGTCTCAGGATTTGCGGAGTACAGGGACACACAACAAGCTGGTGAGTTCTGGTTTGCTGAGTTTTAGATCCTTACTGCACACTCAAATCGTGTTTTTTTTTTTGTCTTCATGAGAAATTATGTGCATGAAGCATTAGTGTATCCTACTTCTTAAAATTATACATTACAATTATACATCATAATTGAAATGGCTACTATATACACATTTAAAGATGTTTGGGCATGGGGACACTAGTTGTATGTAATAGAACAACAGTTGTATGTAATAGTGTTAATGAAAATATGTTGCATGTCAACTTACACTTGATTTTCTAACTTTGATGGATTTAATTGTAACCTTCTACTGCTTTCAGTTGGCTTTGCTAATGTAGCAGATATTATCTCTGCCTATGAAGAGAGCTGTGTGAAACATCAAGTCAAGCCCAACCCTAAAGCTCTGGAGCAGATAAAGGTCAGTAGATATGGACATGATCATAGCTATACACACACAGCCATATTAACATAACAAACACACACCCTTGTAGCCAGTCCCATAGACACTCAGACACTCAGTCACACGTACACACACATACACGTACTGTACACACAAACACACAGAGTCACACATCCACTGGCACATTCACATAGACATACACACACATATTCACATGTACTGTACACACACACACACACACACTCAGACAGAGGTACACACAGTCACACACAGCAGGCATGCATAATTCAATGCATGCCGTTACTTGTTTTACTTGGGCCTGATATATTAAGAGCATCAGTTTCCCCTCTGCATAAATTTACGATTAGATCAAGGAGAATTATTTGTAGGAAATTAGAGGCTTTGGAGTGCTTACATTAAGTACACACTCAGTATTATCTTGGAGGTGCTAATGAGCCAATTGCTTTTGAAAGTAGTGTAGGTGGTCCCTTTAAAAGAGTAAAATATGTATGGCTAAGTTGACGCTAAAAGGAGAGCTATTTAGTGGAGAGCGGCAAGCGAATACCTAATAAGACTATGCAAAATGGGTCTTTCTGCCTGCTTAAAGAGCATATTTATTAAATTAGGTATTTTTCAGGCAGGGATGTCCCTTGAGGATGGCTGTTGAAAAACTATTTAAAGCTTTTTATTGCACCCGTGGGCTTTCACTTTTCTTTGAAATGTTTAAAGTGGGTATAACAGTATTGCCTTTTGGTTCCAACACTGCCAGAGTGGTAAACAATAAGACGGCAGCAGTCAGAAACTCCAGGCTTTGGGTTTTAGAGATGAACCTGATGCTTAAAGATTTTTCATAAATAAAGTTTAACCTTCCCAAATGAGTTTCTAATGCTCACACTGTGATGTGGTACAAGAGCGATGCAGATTATTCTCATTGTGAAGCTATTCAGCTGGCGGTGAAAAGAGCAACAAATGAATAATTCTCTTCAGGACACCCTGCAAGTGAAATTAAAGCACTTGTTACTTTCTTTTTATATTGGGGTGATTTTCACAGAACTCTTGTGAAGTATATCAAACAAAAGTATCATAGGACTGTGAAAACAGCAGACAAGATGATGCTGTAGAAATACAGAGCCATTTCAAAAGCATAGATCAGGAAATGCAGAAATCAGAATCTTATTAAGGTTTTGATATGGAATTTGCCAGTGGCTGGTATGTACGATGTTTAGATACAAACATTCAGATCTTTATATATGTGTATATATATATATATATGTATGTATGTATGTGTGTGTGTGTGTGTGTGTGTGTGTGTGTATATATATAATATATAACGTAATATAATGTACATGTACATGTACATGTATAATGTATATACTGTATATACATTTTGACAACAAGGCAATTGTTGTCTCCCTTTCACATTTACTATAATGGTTGCTAATGTTGCTAAAGTAATGGTATTGGCATTCCGATCGTGATAGAGGTTGTGAGCAGAGAAACTGATGAAAGGGCCTGCAGCTCAAAATCAGGCTAATACCCATGCAGGGAGAACCAGGAGTTTGCTTTTCTCCCACTAGACTTTCCTCTCCTTCCTCCTTCGCCTCCTCTTTCTCTCTAGCTGTCCGCTCCGCTGGATGTAGGGTACTATATCAGCCTTCGACACACTGTGTGTGTGCACGCGTGTGTGTGTGTGTGTATATATATATATGTGTGTGTATATATATATATATATATATATATATATATATATATATATATATATATATATATATATATATAAATTTGAATGTTTGTATCTTAACATCATCAAGTATAAATAACTTATAATTATTTGGGAACTTATAACTTATAATAATTTGGGACTCTTAAATTTTAATGTGTATCTTCACCCTCTAGACCTTAGGGACTCATAATTAAAGTTTATCTCTCTCTTCCCCTTTCAATGTTTCTCTCTCTCTCTCTCTTTCTCTCTCTCTCTCTCTCTCTCTCTCTCTCTCTCTCTCTCTCTTTCTCTTTACTCTGTATATCTCCCCCATTTCCCCTTTCTTTTCTCTCTCTCTGTTTCTGTGTCCACCTCTCTCTCTATATCATTCCCTCCCCCTATTTCTCTCTTTGCCTCTCCCTGTTTCTCTCCCCATCTCTCTCTCTCCCTCTCCCCCCCCCCCCCCCCCTCTCTCCATAGTTTTACCTCTCTCCCTTGACTTGTCTTCTGAATGATTTTATATTTCAGTCAACACTGCTTTCATTGTACAAAGCTAGAAATTGGGATGTATGTTACACATCATATTTGATATTAATCGATTTACAGATTCCGAGCAGTCGGTCTGTGGTTGGTTCATTATCCAGCCAACTGCCCTGCCATGCTCTAGCAGACGCCAGTGCTGGTGAACAAAGACAAGCAGCAAAATATTTTGAAAGTGAATTAAAATTTTGTGTACGTTTTCATTCCTTTAATGATAAATTAAGTTACTAATTTTGTCTATGCTCTTTCTAGACACTGCAGGTTTAATTGCTAATTGTTAACTGGGAATGAATATATTTGCATATTAATTAGCTCCCAATTTACATTTTTAATTTGCTGCCTTCAAAGGCTGTGAGATAAAAGGTCGTGTTATTTTAAATAATTTATCCTTTATTGCAGAAAAGATGCTGAAAGGAAAATTTGCAGGCGAGTGTAACCCCTGAGAGCTTTTACTGTATAAAGTGTTCCAAATTTTTTTCAACTAATTAAATGATGGCAGGCGGGAGTGGGTGCTTAGAAACGTCCTTTCTACAAAGCCACCCAGAATAAGGAGAGCTGGAGTGCATCTTCTGCTCTGTGAGGACTGGAGAATGGCAAATGCACTAGAGATGGCCTCAGTGGAAGTCAAGTTTATAAACTGCGTCCCATTTTGCCCGGGAAAGAAAATTCTCTTTTTATCATTTAATTTCCTTCTCTCCCTCCTGACGTGTTAATACATTTGGCACTTAGTCATTCCAGTTTTCTTAGGAAGAAAAAGAAAAAGTTTGAAGGAAAAAAAAAATCCAAGCTGCTCAGTGTGTCAATCTAAAAAAAAGCAAAGTGAAGAGAAAGGAAGTTTCTTCTTTGTGAACTATGAGAACGTTTTTTGAAAAGCAGATGAGAGCAATCCTGGTAACATTTCTGGTGTTTGATGCTAGTGCAGGGTGCCATTGCCTAATAAACACTAGATATCCATGTTCGAGCAGGCTTCACTCAAACTATTCCTTTTACTTAGAGATTGCTGGCCAAGTGTTTTTACAAATTAAACAGAGAAAGAGATAGAAGGCCAAACTTTTCATATACCATTTTTACACTTGCTGAAAGCTTCTGTTTTACACCCATTTACCATTTAAAAAAACATCTTACTTTTTCTGTGCAATAAGTTGGAAGAGGGCCTGTTGCCTATAACTGAACATGATGACTACCATGCCCTGGATGAATAAGAATCTTCACAGACATCTTTCTTATTCCTAAATGCAAGCAAACATGGGATTTTCAGATGAAGAAATACTTTTAATCGTAGTGCATGCAACGCAATGCACATCATTTATATGTGCAGCATGAAGTGATATAACCAGACTAAATTTAGCTAAATTCCTAGTGATTTTGATTGGTGGCATCTCAGCAATTGCTGGTTTATTACGTGTAATTTTCTGAATGTTATTGATTCTTGTGTTTGCATCCATGTGCTGTGCACAGCATTGAGAAATGGAAGAAAAAGAGAGATGTGAATGCAATAGATTACCAGGCATCTCTGTCTCCACACATCTATAGACACACAGGACAGGGTAATAGGAATGGTTACTTTTGAAAAGACAGTGTGTACTTGTTTCCTCCTTTCCAACAGGGCTCTCTCCAGCTAGTTTTGTTTGCCCCATGATAAGCAAAACTCACTCTTGAACTGTCTGAGTGATATCGCCATCAAGTATGACAGCACTTTCTGGAACGTCATGCACTGTAAAAAATGTGATGTCCAGTTGCCACAGAAATTATTTCATTTTGATCTCGTACTTGCAGCAGTAAATAGCACTTGTTTAGTCTTTTTTGGCACGGACTACAGCAGCTTGTGAATCTTAAAAACAGACATGAGTATGCAGCTATGTTGTCTGACTTGCTGGTCCCAGGTCCACTGTAGCCATTGTCTATTGATTATAAAGCATGATAGCTGTCACACCTTAAGTGTTCTTGTCTTGTGTACCCTGACTATTAGTGGTGACTTTACTGTGCCATTAGGTAATGCACATGGACTTGCATAACGTTGTGTTATGCAAGAAAATGATCCTAAAGTTTTTTTTCCCATTTTGCCTGCAGCTGGTTGCTACTGTTGGCACAAGAGCAGGATATTTTGATCTAAGAGGTGAGTGAGCATGTGCACACACACACACACACACACACACACACACACACACACACACACAAACTCTTCAATTACAAATTATTATTTGTTTGCTCTCTATGGAAGATGCAGTCCTAATTGATCTCATTTTTCATGATCAAATGTATGCTAAATATACTTTATTGCCTCTACCAATTTTTTTTTACAGATTTATATTTATAAAAATCCATTTTAATCCTCATTTCAACAAAGACAGGTATTAGAGAATTATTCTACTGGCTGTGATCAGACTGTGAAATGCACCCATAAGACTATATCACACATGCTGACACCAAAGCGGATTTAATTCATTCTTCATGTTACAATTTCATTTCTGATTTGTTTTGGCGCTGGTCAAAATAAATAAATAAATACATAGAAAAAAATATATATCAGGGTGCTTCTATTTTCTTTTTTCTAAATTCAATTACAATTTTGGATACGGCTTATGGTGTTGGCAACATGCCTGTTTTGATAATGACCGTGTTCAGAGATGTGCCAATTAGTTTGTGGGGATTAAGTCAACTTGATCCATTAACATTTGAGGCATTTTAGTAAACATTAGGAATAATGATTGCAGGATCAGGGCATGGAGAGGAGGCCACAGACATCTTTAATATCCCATCCTCTTTCATTTCTCAGCACACACACTAAAATATGTAGAAAGATAATGATAAGGCAGCAGCAATTATGCTGGTTTTTGTTAGCCTAGAAACAAATAGATGCCAAATACAGTATAACCATTGTGTTTGAGTAAAGATATGATGGTCTGATGTGGACCTTTTTGTTTGGAATATTTGAAAAATGGCCTAGAAACACAGCAAGGGAATGTAAACTATTTAGTGAATGTTGCTTGGTTAGCATCCCAGAATTACCCATAAAAGCAGGAGAAAGTGAAAAAAACAACAACAGTGAAATGCCTGATGCTAAGTACCAAGTTATTCAGATGTTATCTGAAGTTAGCATGCTAACCAACTTGTTCCAGGCTAGCCCTGCTACAATTTTGCATATTCTATCTGGATGTGTCTGCTATAAAGATAATGCGTTGTGCCTATCAGAAAGCACTAGACAAAAATAAAAGTATTTCATACAAACACCACAGCAATGTATTTTTGTGGGGGTTGTGTTGAAAGAATCCAGAAACACAGATCATGCCACCCCACTGGTGGCAACTCAAGGCATAAGCTGATGCCATCTTTCTGCCACCCTGCCTATTCATCCGTGTTGGGCATAAAGGATATTGAAATGGGATTTCAGATGTGTTTCATCTGCGAGGGTTAAGCAATTGCTGTTTGAAAAGTAAAAGAAAATAACTCTGCCAATGATTATGGTAATTGTGAATAAATGACTATCCTGCATCCTTCATCAACACCCAGCTCACACCCATGTGACATGGCCACTGCGGGCAGGCATATAACAGAGGGGAAGGACAGAGGCCTAATATGGCTGCCGTGGTCGTCAAAGTGTTTCTTCGGGCTTTCATTTGTTTGGAATAATTCCCAGTGCTTCGATTTGTGTGTCAGTGACTGTGGGAAAGGCACATGACACGCCATTCATTAAAGGGATAGTTCGGTTTTTAACACATTAAGCCCCTTTCACAGGTTGTCTAAAATGCAATAAAGTGGTTGACTTCGAAATTTTGACGATTGCTTCTGTCTCGGCTATTTGGGATATGTAGAATCGCCTCTGCCTGCCTTCAAAATGGCTAGCGATGGGCATGTGTTGTTTCTATCCTTAAAACACTAGTTTTAAAAAAAGTGCTACTCATCAAGTGGTTAGTGGTGCTCAATGATGTTCCAAAACATGTATTGTTAACCACTAACCACTTGGTAAGTAGCACTTTTTTAAAAACTAGTGTTTTAAGGATAGAAACAACACATGCCCATTGCTAGCCATTTTGAAGGCAGGCAGAGGCGATTCAATATTTTCCAAATAGCCGAGACAGGAGCTATCATCAAGATTTTGGTGTCACTTTATTTCATTTTAGACAACCTGTGAAAGGGGCTCAATGTGTTAAAAACCAAACTATCCCTTTAAGCCTGACCTCGTTTGAACTGCAATGAAGACCCAATGACGTGGTGCACCAATATAGTGGGACATAGATGCACACATGTGGTGAATGTGGTTGTATTTATGGTGTTTAATACTCATTCTTTTTAAAAGGCAAGAGGACACATCCATGTGACACAAGCTTGTCTTCTTTAGACCTGTTTCTTTATGGACTTTGTCAAATGCCACTATCATCTGTCTTTCAGGTGAACAGTTAGACTACTGCTCATGTGAATCTCTAGAGGAGATTTTGAAATGTATACAGTTTGATTCTATCGATCTTCAGGAGACAGACCTTGAGGAAAATGTAAGTTTCTAAGTCTAGGTTTTTTTTTTGGGTCATCTTTATATCGAGGAACTGACATCCACACCACTATTTCTTAGGGTGCATCATCCTTATTGGAAATGATTTTGTACTATGAGTCGACATGTCAGCTCAATATTTCATCCAACGTGCGCATGGGCCCTGCAGGATGGGACGCCCTCTCTCGCCTCGCCAGACAGGTAAGGAGTGGGGAATCCATCAGGTAATAGACTTGAATCAATAACTTTATAATACAAGATTATAACTTTATGATACTAGATAGTTAAGATAATAGATTTCGGACAACAGCATTTAATTTTTTTCTATTTCATTTTATTTGTACTGCGCATTATACAAGTCATGTCTCATGCTTCACAGCAAAGACAACCAATAAAAAGGAAAAACTCCCAAATTAAAAAAAAGTATCTGTTGGGTAGCAGCACTCCAGTCTGGATGTATATTGTATATTATGACTGATTTAAGACCAGTGATCTTAATATCTATGTTTCAAGAACCTGCATAATTTGCATGTATAAAAAAACAAAAAAACAAAAAAAGAGCAGTATAGCTAATGTGAATGCACACCTAAACGGGTGTGTGAATGAGTTGTTCAGTCGGAACACACTCACTGACCTGAGACCTGTGTATGAAACTCAGGGATCGTTATGTGTTGCAGACTATTACGTTCACTGACCTGTTAGTGGTTGCACACAATAGGAAGTCAGGGAGCCCAAGTCCAGGGTAAGGAGTGAGTGGGGGTAAGGGGGGGGGGGGGTCTGCCCCTTGTGGTGAGGATCTGATGGACTTCAATGGTGCCACCATTGGCACTCTTTCTGGCTGTGGCTCACAAGATCAATCGAAGCAGAGCTCCAGGGCTCCAGAAAAACAAGAGACGGACAGAGGAAGGAAGCAAAAGAAAGAAAAGAAAAGTGGTAAAAAAAAATCTGGACATCTTTTGATGCGATGGACCTAGGGATGAAATCTAACAATGGCCTCCAGATTTGACAGCAGCTTCTGTCTGATAGTTGTTTTCCATGTTTGATGTTTTGCTGCCTGTTCAGACAGGTGAGTAGTTTGATGAAAGTACTGCAGGTGAAATTTTGAGAAATGGTACGGCCAGTCCGTAAGAAGGGCAGAATCAGGACCCAAAGCCCTCCTCTCTCTCTCTCTCTCTCTCTCTCTCTTTCCATCAATTTCTCTCTCATTCTTTCTGTCTATCTGTCCATTCACCTCTCTCCCAATTCTTCCGTCTCCTCTTTCTTTCTACCACCACCATTCCTCCTACTATCCAGCCCTCCTCCACTCTCCCTCCATCACTCTGTTGCTCCCTCTCTCCCTTTTCTCTATCCATTTTTCTCTTTCACTCACTCTCTCTGTTTCATACCCTCCAACCACTACCACCTCAACCCTTCCCTTTATACCTCTCTCAATCCCTTTTGTCTCCTTCACTCACTCTCTCTATCCCTCTATTTCTCCGAACCCCCCCCCACACCCCCCCCACACACAATACTACCACCTCTAACCATCCCTTCATTCATCTCTCCATCCCTCCTTCCCTCTCCTCCCCTCTCCCCTCTGTCCATCCTTCTGTTCCCCATGAGTGACGGCTAGTTGTCTGCTGTTGTGTTGACAGAGCAGCTGCCTACGGAGACTGGAAGCAAGTAACATGCCCATGGTGGAGTATCCCGCACAGGCCCTGTCAAAGGCCCTCCCCGGCAGCAGGCTGGCCGTGCTACACCTGGAGAAGGCCAGCCTCAGCGGGAGACCGCTCTTCACCCTCGGTATGCTCGCTCTGCACCTGTAGCAACCAGAGGAGCTCTGTAATAGAACACAGATCTTCAACAGGGGCCCTGTGATCCCCAGGAGTTGTTCAGAGTAGCACCAATGCTGTGTCGGGCCAACAAGAGGAATTCTTCATTCTGTGTAAAGCTAACAGTGACACTAACAAACATGGCTAACCCAATCATACATTAACATTAAAATATTCAGTGCAATGATCTCTCAAAGCAGAAGCTTTTTACTCTGGCTAGGCTTTCATCTAGAGCTCACTTGTGATTTACTCATGAAAGGCCATGCGGTAACATTTGCATGAACAAATATACAAATTAAAATGTGGTGACGTTAAACATATGGAAGCCGATTGCAGATAATGGAACGAGTTCAACTGCTCAGACGCCGTCAGACGCTGGGTGCCTAAATGCACTAAACCAGCTGAAAGGGATCAAATAAAATATACACATGCTCAATTTCAAATGAGCACATTAGTTTAACATTATAGATTAAGTATTCTCTTTAGTGGCAGACTCCTGTTCGCCCCAAGTGTACAGCTCTGACTGGAGGAGGCGGGGAGAGACAGAGTTCATGTTTAGATGCTGTAGGCATGTTTAATGCATAAACTCTTATAGAAAATAAAGAGTAACACACACCAAAGATTACTTTGGAGGTGCTGGCCACTGGTTAGACTTCATAAATGGAAAATAAAGTGCCGCACACTCGGCTCCAGGTCTTCTTTTATTGACTGAAATAACGTTTCGGCCTTCTGGCCTTCTTCAGGTTTCAGAAACAAAAAGATCCCATATCCATTTATTCCCCCACAAAACATTGTCCACACCTGATGCCTCTGAGTTCAATGTTCACTCATTGGCAAATTAGTGTCCAATTAAGGCGTGAAGTTAAATAACAAATACACAGATTGAAATTACAACATCAATTCAAATGAACATCATAAATAACACATTCTGTATAATAAATAACATCTAGGTTAGAGAAAACATCTAAGATCATATTCAATATTCAATCCATAAGGTGTTAACGATTTTAAATGGTAAATCCAATAATGTTCTCTCCTAGAGAGAAGATTATCCAAATTACCCCCTCTCGGAGGTGAAGATACCTTTTCAATACCAATATAGTTGAGGGATGAAATAGGATGATTAAATTCTACAAAATGAGCAGCTACTGGAGTTTTTACATCGAATGGTACTTCTGTGTTCGGCTATGCACGTCTTTAAAGATCTGCTTGTTTTGCCGTCATATGATTTTCTGCAGGGGCAAGTTATTACATATATCACAGATTTTGTATTACAGGAGATTTTACCTTTAATTTGAATCTCCTTTCCTGTATGTGGATGTTTAAAACTACTATATTTATAAGTGTAACTGCATTGGCTGCCGCTTCCAATGGGACGAGATTAGTTTGGGACGAGATTAGTTCTGGAGACAGATAAGAGTGAACAAGCTGATCTCGTAAATTTCTTCCTCTTTTATATACCACCAGTGGTCGTTCGTTGAAAATATTTTTAAATTGAGGATCTGATTCTAATATGTACCAGTGTTTCATTATGATATATTAATTGTCTCAAGCTTCTGCAATACTCCGTTGTTAATATTATGCGCCTATCAGATTTATTTTTTGGTTTATTTTTTAGTAGATCTGTTCTTGGTATCCCATTTATTTTTGTAGCTGCTTCATTTAGAACTGAGTTTTTATAACCTCTCTGTCTAAAATTATTTTTTATGTTCGTCATATTCCTAGTTAGATCTTCAGGTTTTTGAAAGATACGTTTTAAACGACAAAATTGGCTAAAAGGCAGACTGTTTTTAACTGTAAGGGATGGTCCAAGTTTGCCCTCAATAGTGAATTCCTCGCTGTAGGTTTTCTGTAAAGATCGGTGTATAGATGTTCCCCATCCCGAATAATCCACAGATCTAAGAAACTAAGTTTTTTATCACTGTAATCCATGCTAAATTATATGAATTCTGAACATGAGTTGAGGAATGCAAAAAACTCTGTTAACTCGGTCACGAATCCCTTAAAAAGGCAAAATACACCGTCTCAATATCTCATCCACAGAACAAGGTTCGTTTTGAAAGCATGGTTAGAGTAAATATGCTTTTCCTCAAGTAAACCCATATATAAATTTGAAAAGGAAGGTGAAACGAGCTGCCCATACTGTAGGTACTCCATGTTTCTGAATATAGAACGTTTTTTGGAATACCCAATAATTATGTTTTAGAATTAATTTAGATAATTCCAAAATGCATTTCTTGGATGGATTACTCCTTGAGTCTTGAAGATAGTAATCATGTGCTTCCATGCCTCCATCATGTGGTATGGACGTATACATTGCATTGATGTCAAAAGATACTAGATACAGTTCCTGTATCTTTTGTAAAAGAAGGCCTAATAATCCACCGATGTAGACGAACTGGAAGTAATACTGGCCACTATTGGCCTGCCTGGCGGTTGGTCCAGACTCTTATGGATCTTTTGTAAGGTATAGAAAGTATAATAATAACTGGGTGTTCTATTTGTAAAAAGTCATATTCTTTTTTGGAGATGTCACCTCTTTTGAGCAATTCCTCAAGGGTTTCAAAAATAGTCATTTTAAAATGTTGGGTTGGATCTTCTGATAATTCTTGATAAAACATTTTATCAGATAACTGTCTTATTCTTTCACATAGTCAGTTTTATTCTTCACCACCGTAGCTCCCCCCTTATCCGCTGATTTAATTACAATTGATTCATCTTGTTTTAAATCCTTCAAAGCATCTTTCTTCTCTTGTCAAGTTGTTATATTGTGACCTCTGTTTTTCTTGAAGATATTTATCCACATCATGCTCTACCAATCTACAGTAAGTCTCAATCAAACTATTACGATTAATAGGAGGTACAAAAATGCTTTTGTTTTTAAAGACTTTCTTTTCAGTTGCAGAAGCAGACATAACGTTATCATCATCTCTTTTTTCATCATCTTGTTTAAAGAATTCTCTTAGACGTATGTTCCTAAAAAACTTAAATAAGTCCACTTTAACATCAAATTATTTTACATTATTTATGGGTACAAACGAAAGTCCTTTGTTAAATACCGAAAGATGAAACGCATCTAGAGACTTACTGGATAAATTAAAAACAGTAATTTCCTCGGTTGGTAGGTCCAGGTGCGGGTCCGGTATCGAATACATAAACATTATCAAAATGAACAGATCACTTAATAGAGAAATAGATTAGCAAGGGCCAAACAGAACACGTGCCTTTGGCAAAAAGCTAGTGAGGAAATGTGATTGTAGCTGAGTATTGTATCAATATTATAAAAGTGTTACATGTTTACAAACTGCTTGCATGAATATGTCCATCCTTGGAAGTTATCAGGGTGACAAATATGTACTAATATATAATATGGAACCAGAGATCTGGAGGGTTAGAGAAGGCTTTGATGAAGGTGAAGGTGGAAGGACTTGGACGAACTACAATCTCTTTTCTTGTGTCTAACAGTGTGTAGCACTGTACAGACATTTACATGGATTGCACTGTGTTCAGGTCAAATGAGATATAACTTGAAACAGTGCTGGACTCCTTAAGATAATGAATGCCAGCTGAATGAAGCAGTGTATCATCCGTCGCCATCTCTCTGTCTGCATGTGTTTAAGACCTAGTGCCTCCTGTGGCATGCCTCGGATAGGCTGATGTATGAACATGCGTGTGAATTACACGCACACACACACACACACCTACCACTGCTGGTGAACAGAATTAAGACACTAAGACACAGAGTCACCTTCAGCAGGCACCGTGGAGACACTCTGTGGTGCTCTTGTCACGGTGGAGTGTGTACTCACTTTGAGATGCGGTTAGGTTGTGTGTGTGTGTGTGTGTGTGTGTGTACAGTGTCCATACACAGTCCTGGCCAGCAGGAACAGATGACAGCGGACAGGGCGAGGCGCGGCAGATTTTGGCCCAGTGACCCTAACAGCCAGAGCCGCCTGGGCTTAGATGTCCTAATCTTCTGCCTGTCACTTCACACACTGCTGAGTCCGCACGCACGCACACACACACACACTCTCTCTCTCTCACACACACTGGCCAACAGCCTGACACAAAGTAAAAATGTAGGTATTAGATAGGTGTTTAAAAAAAAAATATATAAAAATGAAAAAAAAAATTCTCCTTCACTCTTTCAATCTCTGATTCTGTTTATAATTTTCTCTCCATCTCTGTCACTTTCCCTTTTTTTGTCCCACACCAGACTTTGGCCCAATCCCATTTCACCCCTTCGCTCTACCCCTCTACCCCTGTAGGGGTGTACCAATTTCCGTTAAGACAGAGGGGTAGGGGTAAGTGGTAGGGCTATATACCCCTCCAAACGGAGATTTTTCAGAGGCACACTCCGAACGGAGGGGTATGAGAAATTTCCCAGAATGCCTTGCGAATCTCCAGAAAAGTTCACAAATGTTAGTATTTTCTCCATTATTGATGGTTTAAAATGTTTGATAACCGTTGTATTGTCTTAAGTTTAACGTTATTCCAATGTGTAATGGTCCTTTTCTCCATAAAATGCACACGAAAAAAATCACTAATACAATGAGTAGTGCAACGTTATTTGTGACTTGAGGGATCGGTTGGAGCATTGAGTTGTGAACGAATTGCGAGCGTCCGTGCTAAAAAAGTGTTGCCAACGTAATAGCTGCCGGAGAGTACTGATGATGTATGCGATTGTTGGGGTGTCCCAAGTCGTAGGGGTTGACTTTCAAACCCTACCCCTTGTTGCTCTGCTTCAAGGGGCAGGGGGAAGGGGTAGGGGTAGAAATTAGAAATGGGATTGGCCCTTTGTCTTTTGTCTCCTCTTCACTTATTGCTCCATTTCTATTTCATGCTTTCTCTCTTTCTCCTTCACACACTCTCCTTCTTTATCTCTCCCCATTCTCTCTCTCTCTCTATTTCTCTCTCACTCACTCACTTTCTAACTTTCACTTTCCCTCTCTCCATCTCTGGCTCTCACTCTCCATCCCCCTCTTCAATCTCCATCTCACACACACTCTCATTCTCCATCTTTTATTCCATTCACTCTCTCACTTTCTAACTCTCACTTTCCTTCTTTCCATCT
>JAGFZM010004978.1:0-24910 GCA_017657215.1 Limnothrissa miodon | reverse complement strand
TTTGACACACTCATTCTCTCTCTCGGGATGAATGTAGATACTATATTACCAAAGCATAATGATAATATTATAATTGTAATAATAGTATAACATGTAATTGAAAGAAAACAAAGATTAAATTAAAGAATGTAAAGAATAATAATAAAATAAATACAAAAACTAAACAATAAATAAAAATAAAAAAATAACTAAGTTTTCTCTCAAAATGTGGCAGGACAGTAAATATTCAGAAACTAGTTGGGTAAGAGTATCTATCTCTCCCAGGAGGAATGGAAGTTTTACACACACACACACACACACACACACACACACACACACACAGAAGTAAGCAGAAAGAAACACACACACACACACACACACAGGTCAGTGCATTCCACTCCAATAACGCACAGTAAGCCAGTGCTTGGGGGCATGGCAGTGTGCTGGGATGGCAGAATGGGCGGAGTGGAGCGGGCACCACACAGCTTGCACAGTACTGGAGGCATAGAACCGCGGGCACAGAACCGGGAGCATAGAACCGGGAGCATAGAAGAGAGGGTAGGATGCAGGAGTAGGGAACAAGAATGAGGACACAAGGGAAGGTAACTAGGCATCTCCCTTTTCTCTCTCTCTCTCTCTCTCTCTCTCTCACATACACACACACACTCACACACACACACATCTCACCATAATGGGTAAAGGGTAGGGCTCTCCCTTTTCTCTCTCTCTCACACACACACACACCTCACCATAATGTGGTATGTTTCTCCCTTTTAACACACACACACACACCTCACTATAATGTGGAAAGGACAGGCTTCTCCCTTCACACACACACACACGCCCCTCACCATTTTTAGTCCCTCTCCCCTGCACAGTTGTTCATACTTCTTCCTCTCTGGCAGGAAGTCATCATCATTGTCTCCTCCATCGCTCTCCACCTCCCTCTTCCCTCGCTCCGAGCCATCCCTCGCCTCCCTGCCATCCTCCTCCTCTTCCTCGCCCTCCTCCGTCTTCCTCCGCTTGGCCAACTGGAACTCAAAGTACCGCAGGTTCCCATTGGCCCGCTGGTGGCCCGGGTCTGGACAAGGGATAGGAACCAGCCAGAACACACACACACACACACACACACACACACAATAAATATCTATAGTAAATACCAGTCCATAGCACAGCATTACACCCAGCAACAGTCCCTGAAGTCCCCTACACACACACACACACACAGGAACACAGGCGGGGGTACA
The DNA here is from genome assembly GCA_017657215.1 of Limnothrissa miodon. Lineage (NCBI taxonomy): Eukaryota > Metazoa > Chordata > Actinopteri > Clupeiformes > Clupeidae > Limnothrissa > Limnothrissa miodon. The sequence goes on along the minus strand of JAGFZM010004978.1, from coordinate 23,684 downwards.
CACACACACACACAATATTACAGTATATAATACCAGTCAACAGCACTGCATCACACCCATCCAGTCCCTGGAGAGAGGGAGCCCGCACCACACACACACACACACACACACACACACACACACAGTAAATCACTCCCATCTAGTATTTGAAGAGAAGAGGAAGCCTGCACTATACACACACACAGGCACAGACACACACACACACACAGTATATCACAGTATTATATCAGTCTACAGCACTGCATCACTCCCATCCATCCAGGGAGCCAAAACTGGCCCAGCAGTGAGCCAGAACAGGGCCGGATTGTGCATCCCCCCACTCACCAAGCAGCAGCAGCCTCCGGGTGTAGTCCAGGGCCCTCTCCAGCGCCCCCTGCTGGTAGACGGAGTAGCTGAGGTAGTCCAGCACGGTGGCGGCATCCACCTCCGTCTCCTCGCCCTCGTCCAGCTGCCGCAGAGCCTGCGCCATCCACAGCTCCGTGTGGTAGTAGTCCGACTCCGTGTACGCCATCTTGCCCAGCTCGAAGCAGTCCTCCACCGTCATGGTGCTAGTGTAGGGCAGCTTGCCCCGGTCCACGCCTGGAAGGGGAGAGAGCCGCACACGGAGGGCAGAGAATGAAGGAAAAAAAACACAACGTAGACGCAGACGCAGTAGACACAGTCGACATCACATGACTCCTGACCAATAGGAGGGCGGTGTAAGTACTCTTTTGATATGAACTATTTTTTAACCCAGAATGCATCACTGGCTGCAGCCGGGGCTTCATACATATACAGTTAGACTAAGTTGAGGGTTCCTAGTAAAAAGGAGGCTAGGTAAAGTTGAACGTTCAGAAGCATCGTGGGCTATCGTTTACACAGATATGTAACTATTGTAGCTAGTAGTTAACTATTGTTTACACAGAGATGCATAGATGCAGCCCAGAATGCATTGCTGCCGGCTTTAGAGCATTGCTCTACAGCCCTGCATAGTGAATACGGAGCATGCAACATGTGAGATACAACACAGCAATACAGCTAGCTGTACAGAGCTCCCCCTACAGCTTTGGGGCGTTTAATGCAGGGTTAAAAAAACTGAGTGATCCACTCAGACTTACTGAGTGGATCTATAAGACTATACTTGTTGTAGATATGTAATGTTTAGGACTAAGGTGGGAGTACAGATGTGAGGTTTAAGACTAAACAGGGGCAGAGATGTTTAGAACCAAGCTGGGTTTAAGAAACAAGTTCTAAGACTGTGTTCGATGTGAGTCAATTATGAGTTACTAGTTCACACACAGTCATAATGACTCATGCATAATAATGTTTCATGCATCATACCAGACACACGCACACACATGCACACATGCACGTACACACACACACACACACACACACACACACAATGACTGTGTTGTGCATCAAAGAGAAATATGAGGTTCAAGACAGCCAGGCCAGTTCAGAGAGCTGACTTCCTGACCAGAAGGAAACTCAATGCAAGATCAGGTTTCAAAATCTAGAAATTTCCATGGCTGCAGAGAGCTAGCTGGGGGTGAAGTACTTCCTCAACAGACAAGTTAGCAGGCAGAGAGCTCAAGTGCAGGAACACGAGCAAACAAAAAAAAAAAACGGCTTCCTGGTTCTTGGCATTTCATAACAAGCCTTGGCCTCGGACATGAAATGGTTTGTGGCAGAAGAAGCCATGAATGTGAGGAGCGGTTTGAAAGTGGTGTGCGGCATCTCAGGTGCGCAGGTATCTCAGGAGTGTCTCAGGAGTGCAGGTGTCCAGTACCTGGGAGGTTGCCGGTGGAGATGGAGTGGGTGTCCAGCTTGTAGGTGTCCTGCAGGCGGAGCAGAGCTTTGGCTGCGCCCATCTGGTCGTCCTCGTTGGGGAAGTACTGCCTGAGGATGGTCAGGTTAGAGATGAAGCCTGGAACACAACACAAGAGGCGGAGAGGGGAGAGGAAAAAAAGGAGAGAGAATGCATAAGAGAGAGTGTGTGTGTGTGTGTGTGTGTGTGTGTGTGTGTGTGTGTGTGTGTGTGTAAGAAAGAATGTGTATATGTGTATAAAAGTGTGTATGTACATAAATGTGTGTGTGTGTGTGTAAGTGTGTGTGTCGCTCCTCTATCCTCACGTTCAGACATGTCTTTGAGCACCAGGTTCTCCAGGTCGTCCCACTCTGTGTTGAGTCTCTTCATCAGTTTGAAGGCATTGACCGGGTGCCCCAGAAACCCCTCGGGGTCCAGGGTGGCCGTCAGCGTCAGAGAGTCCAGCTTCTCAGCCCATCTGACCACACACACACACACACACGAGCGCACACACACACACACTTTAAATAGGTGTATACTGCAACCTCAACATTTTGCTATGTTGTCCCCAACACTTCATCCAAAATCTACACAAACACATTTTGTCTAGGTGAGTGGATAGCAACAAACAACAAAAAAACCCACAGAAGGTGTCTATTGCAGCCAAAGAAGGATTGTGTGTGTGTATTGTCTACCGGTGCAGGTGTGTGTGTGTGTGTGTGTGTCTGATAGATGGTGCACACAAAAGTAGGGTGGAGAACAAGGGTGTGTCCAGGTAGCTGTACAATGGTGTGTGTGTGTGTGTGTGTGTGACAGAGAGAAAGAGAAGAGAGTGTGTGTTTGTGTGCGCGAACAACTCAACAATGAGCACACAATCTGACTCACTGTTTGACCTGCTCCAGTTTGCTTTCCTCTGCTCTGATGTAGTCCTTCAGAGACGTGACCAGATCCTTCTCAGTGAACAGCAGATCCGTCATCTGACCTGCAAACACATCACTGCATCATGACCAAACAAACAAAAAACAGCAATAAACAGCAGTTGTCATCAACACAACTAAATATCTATCTGTAATTATACACAAACACATCCTCGCCACATCAATGGGGGTCTGATTTATTGCCGGGGTTGCCAGGCAACTGCCTGGGGATCAGTTTCTGCCTTTTGATCTCTTTCAAGAGATCCGCCGTGAAATCTGGAATGAAATAATAATTGTGGCCTGATGTCTGATTAGTTGAGACGCTCTGATCTATGATCTGTAATCCATGATGTCTGATTGGTTGAGACACTGAATTATGATCCGTGATTAATGACATCTGATTGGCTGAGCCATTTTGATCTATGATCTGTGATCAATGATATCTGATTGGTTGAGACACTTCTATGATCTAATCCGTTATATTTGAATCTCCCAAAAGTTGGCCAGACTGACATACATGGCAGATCTGGTTGGGTGTGAACTGAACTATAAGCACATGCTTAGTCTCAGCACGGCCAGTGATTTTTGACTGTATATATGAATATAATTAGCTCAGGAATGATGTCCATGACCAGCTTCCTTTAGAGTGGCCAATGGGTGTGGCCAGGGGGTGTGGCTTAGGGGCTGTGGTGGTGGGACTCACCAATGGAGGTGAAGAAGTCGTTGTGAGCGCTGCTACTGCCAAATAGACAGCACATCCAGAGCAACACACATAGCAGCCACCTTAGTTCCATCTGTAAACACAACACACACACACACACACACACACACACACACAAACACCATGTAAAACTGTATAATTTACAATGCAACACAAACTGCATGAGAAACTATCCGTGAGTCAAATCATAACACAGACACAAGCCAGACTGATCGCATTCATGACTCTGGTCACTAAATGGTGAGATTGCCTGTGGTGTTTCTATGTGCCCGCTGTGCCAACACACTGGCCCTGTGAATGGGCTGCAAGTTGCCACGCTATAGCATCCCCCCCTGTGCCAACCCACCCTACTATGCCAACATGCCCATGCTGGCATGGCCTCTGTCTGGAATAATGAAACCAGTCAACCGCACAGCCCCTGCGGTGCCCGTCAGATCCCACTGCTTCCACTCACTTGTCTGTTGGCGGCCCTGTTGTTTTAAAACGGCACTGTCCCTACTCAGGTCTCTGCACTAACAGACCAGTGGATGACCAGTAGGCAGTCTCAACTGGGAGCTGTCTGTTGGCGTCAATTTTAGTTTAAAACTACACTGGCGCACCTGTATATGCAGTGCCAGTATATTCAGTATTTTAAACACAGAAAATACATTAATAAAAAATACTATTGAGGAAAAAAAGTGAGAGCTGGAGAGAGATAGCACCATCAAAACACCTCTCTGGTTTGGCAGACACATCCGTTTCTACTAACTGGGTGGAGAGTAGGGATGGGAAGAAATATCGTTTGACGAAATATCGTTTGACAACATATCGCGATACAAAACGCATCGAGGTCGAAAAAAATTGATTGCGAAATAAAGATAGATGGCACAGCGGATGTTGCAACAACTCCTACTCCTACTTCCTCGATGTTAGAATCAAAATTAATTGATAACAACTAATAACATTATTGATTATTGTATTGTCAAGTTACAAGATGTTGTAACATGGCCTGCTGGGAAATTTGTCTGTCCAATCGTAACATTTTTATGTAATTTCTGATCTTCTACACGTTAGTAAATGTAACGGTAACGGCCTCTTACTAAAGTTGTGGAAAGTCAGCATAAATGAACAAGAAGCCCAAAAGTGGCGCTCAAAAACGTAAGCAGAAGAAAGAATTTGATGTAAGGAATTAGAAATTGGCAAATTAGACGTATTTTTTCACACCACCATGCTATCACCACAATAGTCAACGAGTTTGCTGAGCAGAAGGCACGCAAAGTTCACTTCGACGGGTGAGTGCAAGGGTTTTTTCTTGCTAATTACGGCAACTGATCGGCTTATCAGGTTGTGGTTAAACGGCCGCTGTGCCATCATGTATGTGTCTGTTTGCTCTTTGATGAGGCCACTGTTGTGCTGCCTGCAAAGAAACGTGGTGTGTTCAGTTGAATGAATTTGTATGCATTCTGATTTTGATCGTAGGCTGTGTGCAGGTTATGCAAATAGTCGCTGTCCATGATCGTATGTGCGTTCTTCTTTCCCTCTGTGGTCGGTCAGTGTGTGTGTTGTGGTATATGCTAGTCGTCACTGTGCATGGTTGTAATATTGTGTATCCTTTTTTGTTTTTGGGCCTTGGGCTGTATTGGTACGCCCTATGGGAAGTGGATTTATGGTTCTCGCACAGGGATGGGTTGAGATAGAGTGGGTTGGAGGGGAGGGGGGGGGCCCAATGCTAGGCTTGCACCGGGGCCTTGCGCAATGCTACGCCACTGAGGAGAGACAAGCACATACTGTAGATGCACCCCGTTAAACCCCGACGAGCTGGACCGCATTGCGAAGAGCCGACACAAAAGCAGTATGCTACAGTGAGGCAGCCTCATCTTGCAAATTAAGAGCAACTATTTGTTGCATAGCAACAACACGCGTTCTGGGTTAGGCCTACTTCGCATAGCGGAGGAACTGGGCTAAAAAAACAAACAAAAACAATGGCAAATAATAAATTATCCTACCTAAAAATGCACTCTGGTATCTTTTTTTGTTGGCAATTGGCAGTGCTTTTGTTTTTTTCTTTTTTGATATCGTATCGTGACGTATGGTATCATGACCCTGGCATATCGAGGTGCACCGTATCGTTAGTTTATTTGTATCGCCCTATCCCTAGTGGAGAGTGTGAGACTGTGAGACTGAGGAACCGAGGTGTGTGTTGTGTGTGTGTGTTTTATGAATGTGTCCACTGCAACAGAGGCAGCCCTAGTCTAATCCAGGATTACTGTTCATGTTTTTGCAGAAGACAGATCACAAACAACTTTGGTGACTCAACTATAGAAGTTTCTTTGTCAACAAGACGTTTCTAAGGGCTCAGGGGTGCTGCTCCTCTTCCAGTTGATTCATAAATAAATAAACAAACAAACAAACAAACAAATAATAGTGGGAAATGTTACAGAAAATATGAAAAAAAAAAGAAAAATTCATTTTTTTTCTTGGACACGAAAAAAAAACGTCATTCATGAAAAATACTCCAAAGGTAATGCAAACATTACATGTTTCTGCATAGTATTGCACAATGCAATATTTTCCATATAAATAATGAATTTAAATTTTAGTTACTGTAAGGGGTTACTGCCACGTCCTCCCTGAGCCCCTCACATACGGTTCACCTTTTGTCCAGTAGCCCGCCTGTAGAATTTCACACTTTAGGTAAGTAGCATAGCTTTTTTGTATTGTCGCTTTGCCTTGGGCTCCATGCTGTAGCTTGATCCATGAGAGTCACGTAAGGTCACTGGGCAGTAGCAACATACTTCGGGCTACAAAGTTGTTTCAAAGACTGCCACAGAGTTGCACTAACTAGCCCAGGGGGTAGGCTAGGTTACCTGCAGCATGTCCCGACAAGAAAAGCTTGGGTTACTCGTATAAAACCTGGCTACCTACGTGCCATGGACAGAAACGAGCATTTTTACAGAACTACTTGCTGGAAGATCTAAAACGACAACAGGTGAGACTGATCGCTTATGGAGAATGCTACTTATATGATGCAATATAGTTAACGTAGTCTTAACGTAGCAAAATGCAACAACATCGAATAGCCGGGCAGAATGACCCAACACGGAATAGATAACTAAGCAAGCTTGTTGAGAAGGCATTCTTGATCACTCAACCCTTAATAATGATGACCCACAGAGCGAGCGAACCTGCTCTTCGCGATAGACAGCAAACACCACAAGTCAGAAATTAATGCTTTAGCAATAGGTTATCACATCGGCCATCACCTAGCAGTAGGTCTGATACAGTAGCCGACATATGAATTGTTTGGAGGCGGTTCAAAAGATCCAGTCAGTGCACTGACTAGATCTACAGAAATTTCTAGACTTCCTTCAGTCGCATATCTAACGTTAGTGGCAGTCTCTAAACAGCTATTGGATCTAAATCATAAACTGCCTTCAGACTAAATTTGAGCGTCTGTACTCACATTTCACACAGTTCCACACTTCAAGTCACGAATGGATCAGTGACTAATCTTCGCTGGTCGGTTCGCCGGGATCAGCTCAGCGCCGTAGCCTACTTGCAATACAAGCTCCACAAACAGGGTCACAGCTTGTTTGGCGTCTCTCCGTCTCATAAATCCAGCGTGGCGCCGCCTGGTGGAGATTATTCGACTGACAATTCGCTTGCTGATCTTGGAAGATTAGTCTAGTCAACGACTAGAGAATTTATATTATGCCGACAGATAAGAATAATACAGTGCCAAGTAGCCTACGATAAAAATGAATAACTAAATAAATAAAAATAATTTACACTCTTCCCAGACTCGTGCAGCACGTAGGCCTATAGCCTACATCGTGCAATTTGTCATTCATATTTAGCCTACGCTATGTAGACCTCAAATATAGTTCTGTAGTTTTTTTTTTTATTCAGTCTATTTTTGTCAGTTTCACAGAATTAACTTTATGCTTAGTAGCCTATATTTTCACCAGATCTAGAGGTCGCTGTTTCCTTTTCTAAAGCGTGTGAAGCACTGCGAGCTTCTGTTGATGACGCAAACAGTTGTGCTCAGTGGCTGTATGACCTGACTGCTAGCAGTTGTTGTAGCCTAAACTGCAGCGGCTTACTTACTTCTTACGTGCAATGTCGAAGACATTAAGGAAAAGAAGTGGTTGTTGATAAGGTATGGGAGCATTGACAGAACAAACTCACTTTACGAAACGATCACTGTTTTTTACATTAGTGTTAGGCTAGTTTGCTGTACGCCTCTTCCTCCGTGAATGTTAATTTGCTTTGAGGATCACTGGGGGAACTGACTTTAAACTAAACACGTAAAGAACCTTTAATAACCCCTCGGAATTGTGCAATTTGGCGCAACTACTAAAAGTATGCTAGCCTGTAGTTTGCCAAGTTGCATGGATTTAGAAACGCTGATTGTTCGATGGTTGGTTGTAATTTTGCATCTTTGTTATAGCTTGAAAGATTGCTTTAGTCTCTCCGCCACTTGGGAGATCAAATACTTTTGGTCCTTTCCCTTTTGTAGCAGATCTGTAACTTCGAGAAATGTTCAAGCGATTGAGAACTCTTCTCGGGCTGGGACTGGTGTCGACCCGGTCGTGTTCCAGCTATGTAGCAAGAACGAGGTAAATGCTACGAGAGCGCAGTGAGCTTTCTCTCTCTCTCATTGTGTGTGCTGCAATGAAATTATATCATATATGTGCTTCTGGAAACACATCACCTCCACCACAGCCAAGCACATACTTTCACATAGTCTACTGTGACCTTGATAATCAGACTGTAGACTTTAAGTCTAATTATAATGTGTTCTACACACACAAATGCACACACACACAAACATAAACAAACATGCTGTCAATCCCACACACATGCTGTCAACAATCCCACACACAGTCGATTGACCTGTTCCTCTGTTCTCCTCAGGTACCTGATGAAGTTGAAGGAGGATGATGAGGCTTGTATGAAGGCCCTGCGTTCAGGCCAGATGCTCCTCTTCCACAGACTGGCCCCTCTGCTTCAGATGGCCCCGGACACCACAACTAAAACAGCCCTCTTCAAGCTGCCGGCCATCAGCACTAGTGGTACTCTTTTTATATTTAGCCTGTCAGTTCCCTGGAGAAATGTTGATGGATTGACAACAGCTGCACTTTGTGAATAGTCCTATGAATCGTTTCAGTGATAGAAAATAAGTGAAACGCAATTTTGCTTTCAAAGGACTTCCACCCCCATCAAAAACTCAAAGCCTGTGGTAACAGCTAACTATACATTAATAACCAAACGGTTTTCATGCAGTTGATATGCATGTTCTGTCTGTAGGGCTAAAACTAACAGTTTACATTTATCTTGTAACAAACAGGTAACCACCTTCCTTTGAGTTAAAAAAAATCTATGTACTAGTCAGTCATTCAGTCACTTTTCCCATATTTCTTCTTGCTCCTACACGGTAGCATGTTAGTAACACATTAATAACATGTGAAAGGTGTGATAAAAGATTGGTGTTATTAACATGATGCAGGAGACTGGTCACCCCATCACAGACAGCTGTCACAGATAAACAGAGATAAATTTGTATATAAATTTATTTTCAGACTTGAAAGGAATCTTCGAGCAGCTTGGGAAGAACCCAGGCCTGGTGAATGAAGCAGTTCTTCTTGGCTGTACTGAACAAAACGTGGCCCAGTTTACTCTTGATGTTGGTAAGAGTCCAGGCGAGCGGGGTTAAGGGGGGTATACTGGCTAACCCAAGTCGCATTAGAAGTAGCCGCTGAGATAATTGTATAATTGTAACTGGAAAAAGGAGAAAGTAAATATTTAGTTTGAGCAACAATTCACCTTTTCATATTAGTTTGTGTGATACAGGAATTCAAGCGAAAAGCCAAACAACCCCTTAATTTAGCATTGAGAAACATGCTGAATAGAATAGAGAATAAATATAATAGAAAAAAAAATGCTTCCGCTAAACTGTGAACACAGTTCTCTACTGATCTCCTCAGGAACTCTAGACAAGTCTGAGGTGGAGAAGCTGTGCAGAGGAACTTTTATTGACCTGAGGAAAGCCTTCTTCCTGCTCCGAGGATCAGAAGCTCCCCTGGTGGCCCGGGTACACCACAAACACACAGAGAACTAAAGATGCAAACGCTACAGAGTGAAACTACAATAGGATATACACCACAAACACCACAGATTAGAACTATAGACCACAAACTCCACAGAATATAACTAAATTAGAACTATAGACCACAAACACCAGAGAACTAAAGATGCAAACGCTACAGAGTGAAGCTACAATAGGATATACACCACAAGCACCACAGATTAGAACTGTAGACCATAAACACCAGAGAGAACTATAGTTCGCAAACTCCACAGAGTTTAACTACTGTAAATGATATTCATAACTATAGACAAACACCACAGAGTAGAAATATGGACCACAAACATCACAGTAGAACTATAGACCATAAACATTGCAGTGTAGAACTAGAGTAGAATATTGACGACAAACACCAGAGAAGAACTAGTGTAGAATATTGACCATAAACACCATAGAGTAGAGTGACGTCCAAATATGGGAACACCTCATCTAAAGATGTGAAAACAAACCCCAAAATTAGGTTGAAAATTAGTTCCAATGTATTCTGTGCACTACTTATCAGCTCCAAGAGTCACCTCACCCATCGTTTGCCCTCAGGGCCAGGCTTTATTGCGTTGGCACCAGACCCACGGCTTCTGCAGTGCCAGTGGGCACCCCACCTTCAGGAACCAGTCGGGCAGCCAGCGCGTGTGCCACAGCAGCGGGCACACCTACTACCCCAAGGTGGGCAAGGCGGGTAGGGGCAAACTCTAACCCTACAAGGAGGATATCAAGGATTCAAGGATGTTTATTGTCACTTCTTTTTTTTAACGGTGTGAAACAAATGTAGTGAAATTATGATGTCTGTCTATAGCGTGTAAAAAGAGAGGGGTGTAGAATGAGGCAAAAAAAGTAACAGGTGTGTGTGTGTGTGTAGTGTGGGGTGACAAGGGCTGCATAGATATGGGGATAGCTATACCAAGGGATTAACTTCTGATATCCCCATCTCCAAATTGGAACTGATGAAGCTTTCTGGATAGAAAGTGAAACGTGTTGGGCCTCTTTCTATTCAAGCTCCAAAAGGAAGTCAAATTGCCTCTAACTGAACACTCAACCCCATTTTAAAAAAAAAATAAAATGTAAACATATAATTTTAAAAAAAGTAAAAAGATTTGCGCACCACAGTCTGAGGAAGATCTCCAAGGGCTAGAAACGTAACTAAGAAAATAAAAATAAATAACGTAAATGGGATTAAAAAAAAAGTTTTAAAAAAAGACGGTATTTTGATGCTAATGTCATTCTTATGAGACCAACATGTGATATTAGCCAGGGATCCTTTCAAGTAGTGACATTTAGCTGAACAGACAACAGGTGTCTAGTAAATGCCATGTGTGTGTTTGCCCTGTAGATGGCGCCAGTGGTGATTACACTGATATCTGATGGCAGCCGTTGTCTGCTGGGCAGGCAGGCTACATTCCCTAGAGGCATGTACAGCGCACTAGCGGGATTCTGCGACATGGGTGAGCTAAAGTGTGTGTGTGTGTGTGTGTGTGTGTGAGGCCATAGAAGAAGCATTACGTAGAGAGGTAGCAGAAAAGGTGGGTTTGGAGCCAAAGTGTGTGTGTGTGTGTGTGTGTGTAGGTGAGACCATAGAAGAAACATTGCGTAGAGAGGTAGCAGAAGAGGTGGGTTTGGAGCTGCAATCCTGGAGCGTGTCGGGCTCTCAGCACTGGCCGTTCCCACAGAGCTCCTTCATGGTGGCCTGCCACGCCACCGTTACCCCTGGTAACACAGAGGTTAGTCTCATGTCACAAGACAGCCTCAGAATTTTCCACTTTTTTCTTTTATTTCTTCCCTTTCTCTCTCTCCTTCTTTCTTCTCTTTCACTCTTCACAATTCAGCATTCACCTTGTGTGTGTGTGTGTGTGTACCATGAGGAGCCAGAGATGTCTGCTGGTTTTCTAATGTCTGTGTGTGAAAATGATGAAGTTAGAGGATGCACACTAGTTTTCTAAAGTGAGTGTGTGTGATTACTCTAAGTGGGTGTGGTATTCTAACACGTGTGTGTGTGTGTGTGTGTGTATGTGTGTGTGTACCATGAGGAGCCAGAGATGTCTGCTGGGTTTTCTAATGTCTGTGTGTGAAAATGATGAAATTAGAGGATGCACACTAGTTTTCTAACGTGAGTGTGTGTGATTACTCTAAGTGTGTGTGGTATTCTAACGCACGTGTGTGTGTGCGTAGGTGTGTGTGGACCATGAGGAGCTAGAGGATGCACGCTGGTTCTCCCTGCAGGAGATTGAGGCTGCGCTACGTCTAAAGAAGCCCCCCCGTGACTCTGAGGGACAGAGCCCCACACTCTGGGTTCCCCCCAGCTTCGCCATTGCCAATAAGCTTATCCGGGAGTGGGTAGAGCAGCAGCAACAAAGCACCACACACTAGACAGACACATAACACACACACAGCCAAGAACCATGGAAACCTTAAAACCTTGGAAATGTCTTTAGAACCGTGGCCTGACGTTCAAACTTGAAGGACATGACTTGGCTAAAGCAGCAGCGACAAAGCACCGCACATTAGTCACACTCACACAGCCAAGAACCATGGACACTAGAACTGTGGACACTTCATTAGAACCATGGAAATGTTTTTAGAACCATGGCCTCATCATTCGAACTACGGATATGTCTTTAGAACTGTGAATACATCATTAAAAGCATTGAAATGTCTTTAAAACTATGGACAGATCATAAGAACCGTTTTTAGAACCATGGAGACATCACTAGAACTTTGGACACATCATAAAACAAAGATATGTCCTCAGAACCACAGAAACGCGACCAGAACTACGGACACATCAGAACTACTACAAAAAACAACAGTCAGGAGCTGACTGTTTGGTTGTGTACAAAATCAAGCTCTCAGTTACTGTACTAAACAGCCATTGGCGATCCACTCGAATCATGAAGGACGCATGTACTACAAACCTTAAGAACAGACGGTCTCCAGATCTTTAGCCTAGTTCCGACCTCCTAGTTAACAGCCATTGGCGATCTACTTGAATTATGAATTACAGATGTACCTCATGCCTTCAGGGCAGACCTTCAGGTCTTCTCCAGATCTTCAGTCGTGTTCAGACGGCTTAGTTAACAGACACCTTGGTGAGCGCTGGCCTCAGGGTCTGCTGGACCCAGCCTTGAGGAGGTGAATGGTCCCCAAAGGTCTATTAACTCACCAGTTGCCTTAAAGAAGTGATCTTCTGTAGGTGTGATCGGCAGATCAGTTGTCACCTCAGTAAGTTAATTTTTTGAAATTTTATGTTTTTGAAATATGTGAATTATAAACTGCAGTGTCACACTCTGGTATCAGATTGTTCAACATGGCGTGAGTGTAGGCTCTTACTGGAGGTGCTGTCAAAAACAGCAACATGCTGGTACAAGCTGGGTGCTAGATTAGGGGCTGCTCTTCTCAACAACTTAGAACTGACCAAAGGGCCTTATTCTGCAGCAGGGACAGTGAACACATGCTCCATCATCAGTGTACACAGGGCAAAGCTCCAGCTGGGTGCCGATGCTGGACAGCACCCCTGTAAGGCCGGTATCCTCCCCATCATCCCTTAATACAGGCCAGCATCATCCCTGTAGGCTTTCTCCCATAGTTCAGAGTAAAGCTATTCTACCTCCTGCTGCCTAGGGTCACTGGGACAGACCGACAACACTTTGAACTAGTTTGGATTGTTTTCATGTGAATTAAATCGGTTCTGCAAGATTTGACATGTTCATCCTATAATTGACTGGCGGCCTTAGACAAAAGGACAAAAGTGGAACATGCAGAATCTGTAGAACTCACCATAATGTAGCTGCTGCATATTCTGAAGAAAAGCTATGTATCTTTATAAATTAAATCAGGTTTGCAGCACCTTGTTGAAAACATCTTTTTTTCTTTCTACCGTTTTGTCTTTCTACTGAATTGTTTTGTGTGAGGATGACAAAGGATTAATAAATTTACCTGGAAACTATATTCCACCCTTGTTTATTCCATGTTAAAATATCCATATAATTGCCAGTGGGCAGATATTGGATTAATATTAATATATCGAAGTTTATTAGGCCTAATATTAAAAGTTTAAACTGGTCAAAAGTCTAAACTGGTCAAACTTTCACTTTAATGGTCCAATCAAATATCTATACTGATGAAATATTGATGTGTTAGTTATTTTCACCACAGTATTTACACGACATGCTCTCATAGAAGTTACTATGCTCACAGAAAGTTTAATCGGAAAAAAAAATAAGAGACTGTGCAGCCGAACCGGTCTCAAAGTAAGGGAAGTAGAATGCGCTGCCCTTACTTGGCATCGGTCTTCTTCGGATCCTTCACCTCACAGTACTTCATCTCCAGGTCAGAGATAAGGGAGAGGAATCTCTGTTCATTGGACTGTTGCTTCCTCTGAAGAGAGAGAAGATTCTTTTTAATGTGTTCCCACTCGCTCTCCAGTATCAAAGTTTACATTTCAAGGCCTCTTCTCTCTTTTTTTTTTGGAAAATTAGCAGCCGCGCCCTCATAAGCATAGTGGCTTATAAGGGTGCAGCCGCCAAATCATTAAGCTAAAATCTACATTTTTGTCAAGATGACTGACACTATACAACTATATAGCCCACGTATTCTGACCCCTTCATTCTGAACAAGTTTAAAGCGCATAACCAGATATTTGGTAATGCGCTTGACAATTTTAAAACCTATATACATATATATATATATATATACATATATGCCTCACGCCATTGGAAAGGTGACACCCTCAAGTTTTTTCTGAATATGTATGTTTCTGTGACATATGGACACAGAGTTATAGAGGTTGGAACTAAGTTTTTTTTCCCCCCGCTCATTTCAAATGTCTATGAACTAACTAAGATATGAAGGTACCATCCATATGATACCCCCCAATAAAAAAATCTAAGTCCTAACTCCATCTCTCAGCTTGTTACAACAAAAAATTGAAGTCAAAAGCCCAAAAATATGATTTTTGAATCTACATTTTTGTAAAATATGTTTATAAGTTTTGCTTGGGACCCTTATGTAAATTCCCATAGAGAGTTTTTGTAAACGAGGGCCTACTGACATTCAAAAACATATAACTTGAAAACCCCTTTACCTAGAAACATAACTTTAGTTAATTTCCATGTGTTTTCCATGACAGGAAAAGCCCCCCCTCTATAATTGCAGGCCGCAAGAAAACACAGCTGTACAAAATCCACTATGGCAACCTAAATACTGTTGGCAGCCCTTTCCTTAGATCTGTACTCACAAAAGCAGACAAGTTATTGTACAGCCAAGTTTACCTTTATCAGAGTGTCCAGACTGTCCTCACTGGTGAAGCCCATCTCTCTCTGCCTGGTTTCCGCTTCCTCTCTCTCCATCTCCACCTAAACCAAATTAGAAGCGCTTGCTTGAATAGATGTGCTTGAATTTGCACTTTAGTCAGTTTAGCCTACTTAATCAATAAATTAGATTTAATAAACTAGATTAAAACATTCGTGGGTTGCACTACCATCTCTACCGTTACAAGTGTGTTAAATAAAACATGCGCACCTTGCGCCTGCGGTTACGCCTTTTCTGTGCGCTCTCATGAGTGAAGGCCCTGTAGGCGGGAATCTCCTGCGCGTCGATCAGACTCTGAAGAATCTCTCTGATGCGCGGCTCATCTTCAGTCTCAGCGCACAGAGCGGACTCCATGATGCGGTCCATGTCCCCGTCATATTCTATGTAGAGACGGCCAAGATGCTCCTTCTCCTGCGCGGAGCCTCTGTACTTTTTCTGAGACCACATTTTGACTTCGTCGAGGTCGTTGAGGTTAAATGTTAGAGGAACGACACGTTTGGTGTACAACCTGCGGGTCTAGACGCTGCGCGAGATTTTATAATGCCAGGTTCCATTGTGACGACTTCTTGGCTCTCCTGATCATTATGACGTTTAACTCACCTTTCTGACGTTCGCAACCAACTTTAAGTATGTTTCAAATAAATAAGCATACAATTAAAACAAATTTACAACGCTAAAACATTTTCTGCCATGACTGGTAACAAGAATGCTAAGGCTTTTAAGGTGGTAAAAAATATAGATCTCTTTAAATTTAATGACTTTTAATAAAAGTTTAAAGTTACAAAGAACCATGTGTGCATATTCACACTTGCACACGGAGTACAATTTCAAAGTCTATCTAACTTTGATGCTGTACAACTACAAGTATTAAACCTGTCAGTCCCTTCCACTGAAGGAGACACCATCCACAGTGGCGGCCATTACAAAGCAGAATTATCTCTGGCATGTCTAAGACTGCCACACCAGCATCAGCGGCGGCAACACAGCCTTAACAGACAATAACCTCCCTCTGCCTCACTGTAGTTTAATGTAGTTTAATGATAAAACATCCATTAATGTAATTTGTCCGAGTAGCCAGGACCTGCTGGGGAGGACACACATGGCGGCCTCTGCCCATGCCTGGGTGCGGCTACACGGGAGCTGAGGCATCACTTCTTCCCTTTCTTCTTAGAGGCTCCTTTGCTGCCTCCGCTCTGGCAGTATTTGGCCTCCAGGCCGGCGATGAGCGAGTTGAAACCGCGCTCGCTAGACTGTTGCCTCCGCTGCATCAGAAAAGGAAAAAAAAAAAAAAAAAAGACATAACAGCACAGATCTTATTATTCCCATACCTAGTAAAATATCTCTGCAGGCCAATATTACAATAAATTATTCAATAATTATTCTGGTCTTTTCTGTTGTATATAGACGCACACACAGACACTCATCCACCTATATAACTTCAACTGGGTACTTTGGCTGCAAAATCATGTGTCAGCGCAAAGCGTTTGTGAGGTGACTACACTGTGAACTAAATTAACTAAATTGTTGAGTGCTTGCTTTAGGTCATTTTTTTCTATATAATTTATATTGTGCTTTTTAAAACACAGAAATAACACAATGAAAATTAAAAAGAAAATGAAGAAAACTATAACCATACAGTTAACAAAGAGGTAGGCGAAGGGCAAAACCAGTTTAAATATGGGTAAATATTTAAAAAAAAAAAAAAAAAAAAAACCCATTCAAGCAGAAACATGACAACAGAACAATTAATAAGCACAGGGACTGTTAAAGAGATGCAAATAAATATTAAGTAGTAAAACAGATGCAAAGGTGGATTAGTGGCAGACATCTGAAAATAATTTAGTTTTTAAATCTGGTTTCAGAGATGGTTGAAGCACTCTTGAAGCGGGTCCATAAACAAACCAAATAGAAGCTCATAGCTGAAGAGGAAAAAAAAAAAAAGAGGGGATGGAGCATCGTTTTACCTTGATGAGAGCCTCCAAACTGTCATTACTGCTAATGCCCATCTCTTTCTGCATCTCTTCGGCTTCCTTCCTCTCTTTCTCAGCCTGCTCAACACACACACACACACACACACACACACACAATCATGAGGTTGTGTGTCTTACAACAGTGTATGTCAGATCTCTTTTGCAAAGATTAGCCATTAGGTGTAGATCAGGATTTCTGTCTGTACTCTTTCAAAGAGGGAGATACAGTAAAAAGTGTGATTGTGCGGGACACCCCTGCACTTGTGATTCTCTCCCGTCGAGCGAGCGAGCGAGCGAGAGAGCGAGAGAGAGAGCGAGAGAGAGAGAGAGAGAGAGAGTTTGTGTACTCTGCTTGTCTTTCTTGGCATGGGTAACAGACAAAGATGGAAGGACGGACAAACAGACAGACAGCAAGTGTGTGAGTGTGTGTGTGTGTGTGAGAGAGAGAGTGTATATGTACCCTGCGTTTGCGGTTGCTCTTCTTCTTGGCGCTCTCGTGGGTGAAGGCCTTGAAGGCCGGCAGCTCCTCGGCGTCCACGAGGCTCTGCAGGATGGCCCTGATGCGTGGCTCTTCGTCCACCTCGGCGAACAGTGCCGAGCCCAGGATGAGGTCCATGTTGCCCTCATGCTGCAAGTAGAGGCGGCTCAGGTCCTCCTTCTCCTCATCCGTGCCCTTGTACTTCTTCTCAAACTGCAGGATGTCCTCTAGGGTGATCTGAGAGGGAGGCCACATCAGTCAAAGATCGTCAGCAGGGGCTTATATATGAAGACCTTTAAGTCCATTTGCGATGAATATACAGAAATATATTAATATTAGTTTGATCAACAACTGCAAGCCTAACTCCAATTGTTTTGACTTGATTTGCAATTCTAACAGCCACCTGATATAGATTATTTGGAAGTAAATAACAATAACTCATTTTTGCATGTAGCTGAAGAAAGATTTGCATCTGAACTCTTTCCATGTTAATATTTTTAAGTCATTTTGAGATAAACACACACACACTCACACACACACACACACACGTTTCCAGCCATAGCTGCGTCCCCTTTATCCACCACTAAAAGGCAGGGAGGTTACTTATTTTTAAGGCTCATATTTATGTAATTATATGTAATTTATGTATTAAACCACTCCTTCAAGAGTAACAGATAATGGGTATTATGCGTTTAATTCTTGGAACCTTGTTTATAATGTCGATTAACTGTTTCACGTTAAGCGTTAAGTGTTTCTGGGGAACAGTGTGCTGTGCAGACAATTAAAATAAAAGTATTTTTGTCTATCTGTTGCATAACAAAACTTGTGTTCTGTAAGAAGAATCACATGGTAAATTCGTGAACTGAGAGTTTAAAGATATATTTAATGTGGGTGTGATGTCTGGTGCACCCACAGGTGTTAGAGGTTCCAATTAAATGAGGGAAGCTGGCTTCAGATTCACGTTCGGTCAATCTAGGTGCCACATCCGGTAGGAAGAGATAATCCAAGAGAGCCACCTCATACGGAACAGTTTAGTTAACTTGTGGCAGAATGTGAAAGGGTTACATGCATGATGGGGCACTTTAACAGAGATGCAAGAACATTTTATTCTTTGTTATCTTCCTGAATAATAATAATAATTATAATAATAATAATAATAATAATAATAATAATAATAATAATTTCTCAGCCTTGGCCCCACTGATAAGCTATGGAAAAGTGCTTACCCCGTTTTAAAACGCCCCCCAAAAATGATGTTGCCTAACGTTACCTTGGGAAACAAAAGTCTCCAGTATTCCTCCCAGTTGCGGTCCTGGTTCAAGTCGTCTGATTCTTCATCCACAATCCCCTGTTCGTCATATATGGCTCGTTGGTCCTTGTCTTTTAGAACCTCATATACTTTACCCAGAACCTAAAAAACAATTCTGGCGTTTACAACATCCCAAACAAATAGGCTAAGCTTTCCATCAATACAAATACCACTGAAAGCTACAAACGGTAGAAAAAAACATTCCTACCTGAAATTTCTCAGTCGCCAGGTCATCACCTTGTGCTCTGTCCGGGTGAACCTGCAGGGACAATTTGTAGTATCCGCGACGCACCTCAGCGTCCGAAGCCTCTTTGGAAACGCCGAGGACCTCATACAAGTTGGAGGTCTTAAACAGCTTCTCGCATCGCTTCAGCAAACCCATGGTTCAAATTGACCTAGCGTGGTTTGAAGAAGGTAGTGACTATGACATCAAGCAAACTAACGTAACATTGACGACAAAACGTGGTGCAAGTCTGATTTCAAATAACACAGGCCACGCATTGCTTTCTAAAGAAGCAAGTACTGACTGACTGAATTTGCCAGCTAGCAGCATCTTAAAGCAACATCTAGCGAGGCCATTTTATTTAGCAACAGCCAAATAAAATAAAAACAATATAAAAAGACGACGTGTATTTTAAATAGAACCGGCGATACTCACCAGGGGTATCTTCGGCCACAGAAGCTTCAAACACTTTCAAGCAGCAACTCCAGCCTTTCGTTTTCTTCCGTCAACCCAAAATTTGGCGCGCATGTCATTACGTCATAAACATGCAACGGTGTAACTACGGTTCGAAGTTCAAACTAGACGATTCTTCTGCGAAAATGACGATTAGACGTTGCCGACATTTCGGTCAGT
The DNA here is from genome assembly GCA_017657215.1 of Limnothrissa miodon. Classification (NCBI taxonomy): domain Eukaryota; kingdom Metazoa; phylum Chordata; class Actinopteri; order Clupeiformes; family Clupeidae; genus Limnothrissa; species Limnothrissa miodon. Next base: position 4,216 of record JAGFZM010004978.1, on the reverse strand, counting down.
GTTTGCATGCATGAATTTATATAAATTCAATTCTGACCACAGAGAACTCTTGTAGTAGCATCGGTTCCACTGAGCTCAAATAAACATGCGACGCATATCTATGACGTAAAGGACAGATTTGTACCACCGTTCAAACCAGAGAACTTTTAAGGGGTGTCCCAATTCGTAGGGGTTGACTTTCAAACCCTACCCCTTGTTGCTCTGCTTCAAGGGGCAGGGGTAGAAATTAGAAATGGGACTGGCCCTTAGTAAACAGTCTCTGGTTCAAACGTTGTGTTGAGTTGAAGACATTTAAACGTGCACGTGTAAAAAGCAAAATATGACTCCACCCTGGGAGTATTTGGACAATGCATAGCAACTCCGTTCAACCTCCTCTGAGCCCTGTTCTTATGCAACCAGGCCTTTTCAAGGTGGAAAAATAAACTGATACTAAATAGATGTTTCTGACACCAATCCCTAAAATTCGACATTCAGATATAAAAACTTTAAACAGGGAAACCCAAATTAATGGAGTAACACAAACGACTGAGGAATTGAAATGACTTTATTTGTGGAAATTGGGGTTGAAAGTGAATGGCAATATTAAATACCAGCAGTTGTACATTGGATATTTAAATTGATAAAATCATTTTGATGTTAGTTTGGTTTTTAGATTTCCTCAAATTTTAATGTATTTTCTTATTTGAAATAAATCTAAGAAGTTTAAAAAACCCAGTCCCAGAAGAAAACAAATATTTTGTGACAATTTGAATTAATTTACCCTGAATTTTTTTCTTTCTTTACCTCCTTGTAAACAAAGGGATGCCTGAAATCTACCAATAAAATACAATAAAGATTGGCACAAAATGTCCTTATATATAGATATATTTCCTGAAAAGTTCTAACACTAAACACCAGCACAACAATAAAAAATCTGCCTTGACATAATCACGATAAAAAAATACCACACATATCTGTATAAAAAAACAAACAAAAAAAAAAAAGCACAAAAAGCACATCTGTGAATTATTTACAACTGGCAGTGGGAGACAGCGCATCATTTCCTCCTGGTGCGTCTGGCAGGAGCAGCGGTGTCCGCGGGGACTGCTGCAGGCTCGGCAGCCTTCTTCTGCGCCCGTCCTCGACCCCGAGAGCTGCTGGCCTCTGGAGCTGCTGTGGAAGTCAAGCAAATTAGATGTTAGCCCCAAGAGCCTGAACCAGACCACTGGACTCCTGTTCCAGCTTACAGCCATAGGACTGCGATCGACTGTCCTGACAGTAGGACCATTTTATACGACGTAGACCAAAAAGCAGACATGCGGCTTATATTAACCGAATGGAGCCATGGGGAAACAGAAAGTGAGCCCATAGGCCAAGATTCAGATAGCTTCTTTTTTTTTTTTTCCCCCCTTCAGGCTACACCGTCTCTCACATTTCTTTCTACTGACCTGTTTTGAGAAGGTTTTGAATAGCAAGGCTAAGGATGCAAGTACTCTGCAGGGTTCCCACTTGTTTTCAATATCAACATTTCAAAACTTATCCACAAATTATTTCATGATCTAAAGGTAATCTTCCATGACTTTACAGAAACCTAAGTGTATAGAACTTAGCATACATTTAGGGCTAAGTATTACATGTTAACCCTTTCTACTGACATTATGGTGTGTGTGTGTGTATGTATATATATATATTTTTTTTTTTTTTTTTTTTTTTTTTTTTTAACTTCAATGCAATTGTTGTAGTCTTTATTAAACAGACCTCTATACTATCGCCCTAACCATGGCAGAAAACAGCCAGTTTAGAAAGAGGCTCACTTGCATTAAACAAGGCTACAGTTACAAGAAACCTTGAAAATGAAATGGATGGAGAGCTATGCATGTTAAAGACATAGACACTAACCCTTGGGTGCGTCCTTGGTGGAAGCAGACGCATCGTCTTGAGTGGGTTCTGGCTCAGGCAGGGCTTTCCTCTTCCCCCTGGTGGTTTTAGGAGCTGCTTTAACTAGGGGCTCAATCACCTCAGGGTCCTCCTCCTCCTCCTTCCTGGCTGCTCCCCTCTTCCCTTTGGTAGGTGCGGCAGCAGCAGCGGCCGTCTGTGGCTCCTCTGGAGTAGCGGCCTTTCCTCGCCTCCTCTTGGGGGGAGACGCAGCACTGGTCTCAGTCTCCTCGATCTCTACTTCTGCTGCCGCTTCCTTTCTTTTGCCTCCACGTTTAGGGGCAGGTGCTGGTGCTGGTGCTGGGTCTCCCTCATCTGGTAGATTTTTGGCCTCTTTAGCAGCTGCTGCTCTGCCCCGCCTACTTGTCGTTGCCTTGGCAACAGGCTCAGGATCTTCTGGTTTAGGCTCTTCCTCCTCCACGGGTGCGGGCTCAGGGGTCTTCTTCACTCCGCGTCCCCTCTGGGCACCCTTGGCTTTGGGGGCCTGCTTCACCTCAGCGAGGGGGACCTCTTCAGCTGCGTCGGTGGCAGGGTCACCGCGCTTCGATTTCTTTTTCTGAGGCACCTCCTCAACTTCGGGGTCAGCAGATTCGATCTCATTCGTTGAAGTCAAATCGGGGCTCCAGTTCACCGACTTCTTTGTGGCTTTGACCGCAACCTTCTCCGTGTCTTTTTCCTTGACGGTTTCAGCAGTTTCCTTTGCCTGCCTGCTGTCCTGATCACTCTCTGCAGCCTTGGCCTTCCTGCCAGGCCTCCCCCTCTTAGCAGGGGCCTTGCTGGCTGGCTCCACTGGGGTAGGCACGGCCTCCGAGACCTCCACAACCTCCTCCTGCACCTGGGCTGTGGGAACCTTGGTCTTGCGTCCACGCCCTGACTTGACAGCCGGTGCTGGCTGTTGCTGCTCTTCAGTCACCTCAGCAGGCGCAGAAAGTTCAGCTTCAGGCGTTTCCATGCTCTCTGGAGCTGCTACTGCTACCTGTTTGGTCTTGCGTCCGCGTCCTGACTTGACAGCCGGTGCTGGCTGCTGCTCTTCAGTCACCTCAGCAGGGGTAGAAAGTTCAGCTTCAGGTGTTACTATGCTCTCTGGAACAGCAGCTGCTGGTGCTTCCTGTTTGGTCTTGCGTCCACGTCCTGTCTTGACAGCCGGTGCTGGCTGCTGCTCCTCGGTCACCTCAGCAAGAATGACAGGTTCAGCTTCTGGTGTCATCTTGCTTTCTGTGGTAGGCGCTGTACCTTCCTGCTTGGCTTTGCGTCCACGTCCCGACCGGGCTTGTTTGGCCTGGGGTTTCTCCTCTGACTCCTCATTGGTCACGGCTGACTGCTCAGCATCAGCTGGGGATTCCGCCTCGTCTTCAACAGCCTGCTTGCCCCTCCTCCCACGAACAGCCTTGGCAGCTGGTTTCTCCACAACTGCTGCCTTGGCAACGGTCTGATCTTCAGCTTCCGCATCTGGCTTGCTCTCCTTGGTTTCCTCCTCCTGAACCTTGGCAGGGGCCTGCTTGCCCCTGCGGCCACGGACGGCTTTTGCTGCAGCGTGTTTCACCGGCTCCTCAGCAACAGGAGCGATGTAAACAGCCTCAACACTTGGTTCCGTTTCCTTGGAAACCTCCTCCACCGGGGTAGCATCCTGCACCAGTGCTGCCTCTTCAGCCGGTTTGGTTGTGCCCACCTCCGACACGTCTTCAGCCTGAACAGGGTCTTGCTTAACCTTGCGGCCACGCGGTCCTGCTTTGGTGGCTTTAGCGGCTTTAGCTTGGGGCTTCACCTGGGTTTCCTCGCCCAGAGACGTTTGGTCTTCTTGGGGCTGTGCGTTTGCCTTGGCCTCAGCTTCAGCCTCTTCAGTAACCTCTACAGAGGTTTGCTTGGCCCTCCGACCACGTCCAGGCTTAGCAATAGCAGCAGCACCAGCAGCAGCAGCAGCCTTGGCTGTGGTCTGGTCTTCAACCTCAGCTTTGGCCAATCTGCCTTTTCGTCCCCGCGCAGGTTTGGCTGGTTCCTCGACAACAGGAGCCATAGCAGACGGTTCAGAAGCTTCAGCAACGGACTCGCTCTCCAGAGCAGACTCCGCTACGGGTTCCGACTGTTCTTCGGCATCAGCAACTGGCACCACATCTTCAGCCTTCATCTGTCTGGCTTTGCGCCCTCTGGTGGTCTTTGGAGGCTCTGCAGTTGCAGCTGTAGTATTGGCAGCCTCTTCCTGGGCCACAGGAGCCTCGGAGAGAACAGCTTCCACAAGAGATGCAGCCTCTTCTGTCTCGGTGGCTGGCGTCTCCACAGGCTCAGACGTTGCCGCCACTACCAC